>MU623570.1:0-36408 GCA_025201765.1 Daldinia sp. FL1419 | reverse complement strand
ATTATTTTTTTAATTTTATTCCATTATTAATTTTTTTAAATATTTTAATCTTTTTATTAAAAATTATTATAACATTTTAAATTTAATATAATATTTTAATATTATATTATATTAAAACTATAATCCTAATATAATTATATATTATAAAAATAATTTATTTATCAAAGATGAAGAATTATATAAAAAATATGGCTATACCTTTCCAATACAATTTTAAAAATTAATTATTAAAACTTTATTATAACTTTTTTAAAATTTTTTAATTTTTAAAAAATTTATTAAAAAGTTATTAATAATATTTAACAATTATTCTTATTATATTTAATCTTTTATTTATTAAATCCATAATTCTTATATATTTTAATAATTTTAAAAAAATTATTTATTTTAATATTATTAATATTATAATTATTTTATAATATAATTTCATTTCATATCTATTTTATTAATATTTATTAATTATAATATAAGATTTATAAAAAAATTAATTTTAAAAAAAAATATATATATATTATCTTATTCCCAATAATTTATATTATTTTTATATATTATTATTATAATAATTTTTTATTTAAAAGATTTAATTAATATTAAATATTCTACTATTTTTTAATAATAATTCGTTATAAATTTTTAATAATTTTCTAATATATCCAAATTTAAACCTTAATAAATATAACCTTCCTTTTAAAAATGTATTTACCCTTACTCAAAATTCCTTAATATATATAATTAAAGAAAGTAAGGAGGAGGATAAAGAAATAAATATAAAAGAAAGTAATTTTAATAAATATGATTTAAAATAAATATAAAATAATTTTAAATAAATATAATCTTTTTAAAAAATCTTACCAATATATTATTACCTATATCCTTTTATTTAATTATAAATTCTTCCTATTCAATTTAAAATTTCTAAAAATATTTATATTAAATAAATTATAATACTATTTTATATATAAATAATTAAACCTATTTAAAAAACCAATAAACTACCAATAAAATTTTATTAAAATCAAACAATATTCTTTTATAATTTACACTAATTAAAAAAACTTTTAAAATTAAATTCCATCTAAAACAAACCTATATCAAAATATATTTAAAATATTTCAAAATTATATACTATATTATTTCCTTTTTACTATATTTATATTTAAAAATATTTATTTTAAAAATCTTTCTACTAAACAAAAAAATTTTTAATTTTATTTTTTTAATATATATCTATAATAATATCAATATTTTATACTTCCATAAATTAAAATATTAATTATTAATTTTTATATTAAAAAATAATAATTAAATTATTAATATAATAATATCCTTCTTATACCATTCTTATCTTTTTATTTAATAATTTAAAAAAACTTTTTTAAAATATTAATATCTTTTCTATTTAACATTTTAATTAATCTTAATTTTTATAATATATATATTTAATATTTAAATAATAATAGAAAAACCCCACTATCTCCTAAACCTTTAAAATTCCATCTATTCTTAAATTTTCCATCTTATTTCTTAAATTTTAAAATTAAAACCTCTATTATTCATACAAAACTTAACTATCACTACTATCATATTTAAATAAAAATATATTAAAAAATAATCTAACTCTATCTCCAATTATAATATTTTTATTATTTTATACATATTATTAATTTTCCATAAATAAATCAATTAAATAATATCTAATTTTTTAACAATACCTTTTATTTTATAATTTTAATTTAAAACATATTATATTATTACTCTATATACTATTACATTTCATATCACTTTTATATAAATCTCTTTTACTTAAACCATATTATAATCCCATATTAATATCATTAATTTAAAAAAAATATACTATTATTTTTCCATTTTTATTTTAATTACTCTTAAATATCTATTTTATTTAAATTTCTTATCTAATTATATTCTAAAGAATTTAATACTTTCTTTAAACTTAATAACTATACCATCTAATTTAATTTTTATAATTAGTACTTAATAAATTTTTATAAAATGTATAAATTTATTTTTTTATATTATAAAAATTATACCATATTTCTATACCCAATTTAAACATATTCTATACATTTATTCTAATTTAATACAATTTTTAATTATAAAATATTTTATTATTAATATATTTATATTATTTATAAAATTAATAACCAAAATACCCTCCTAATTTAACTTTTTATATAAGGTAACTATATAAATAATAAATAAGATAGGTAATAATAGGGAATCATATAGGATACCTACAGTAAAAAAACAGGTTTTGCTTTTTTTACCATTAAAAATTAATTATATCTTTTATTTTTTTATAAAATTATTAATTCAATTCATTATTTATATTAGATATCCTTTTTGATATAATATATATACAAACCTCTATAATATAATATTATTAAAAACACCTAAAATATTTAATTATAAAAATAATACTATAATACCAACATACTATAGAATATATATAACCTTTATTACCATTTTAATAGTTATTTCTATGGATTTAATAAGTCTATTTTTTATTTAATCCTTTAAAAATAATTAATATTATTCTGCCACTTTCACAATACAATCTATTATTATTTTTTCAATTACTTTACCCATAATCCTTAAAAGAAATATTGGCTTATAAATATTTAAAAAACTTTTTTTTTCTTTAAATTTTCTAGGTTTTAATAATATTATTATTATAATTTTATGGAATATTTTTAAATAATATTTAAATATAAAGTTTTATATTATAATTATAATAAATATTTTAAATAAATATTTTTTATATATTTTAAAGAACCTTATTAATAATAAATCTTTACTAATAACTTTTTACAATTTAATTATTCCTAAAATTATTTCTATATTTTCTAATTTTATTTTTTTAAATATATTAAATTTATTTTCTTAAAATCTTTTTTAATTATATAATAAAATCAAAAATATTAAATAAATTAATTATAAGATTTGGGAAAAATCTTTCTCTTAATATTATATTTTTTTCTTTTTTATTTATAACCTATAATTTTTTATTAAATTAATAATATAATATTGGAAGGTTTTCTTTTTTAATAAATTATTAATTATATAATTTAATTTATTTTTTTATTTTTTATAAAACTTTATTATCCCCTAAAATTTTTATCAAGGTTAATTTTTAATTATTTCTTTTAATTTTACTTATAATTTTCTTTAATACTACCTAAACCTTATTAAAGGTTTTTTAATATTTTTATATTTTTTAATTTATTTATTATTTATACATTTCTTTTATTTTTTTATAAAATATTTTAATTTTATTATTTTATTATAATATTAATTATATTATAGGTTAGGTATAATGTAGGATTATAATCAAAACAATCCTTTTCAATTTTTTAATAAAATATTTTATATACTTATTAAATTTTTTAAGATTATTTATTTTATTAAATATATTTATATTCCATATTTCCATTTTTATAAGTTCTTTATTTAGGTACTTCTATATCTAACCTTCTAGCCTAAGCTAGTTCTGAATTGGATTTAAATATAGTATAATAATATTAAAGCATTAAATAATATAATTAAATTTTTCCTAATTAAAAAACTTTAATTTTAAATATCTAAATCTTTCATTTATTTACACCAAATCTAATATTAAATCTTTATAATTTTATATTTATTTAATTATTATTCTTATTTTTATAATAAATTTAAAGTTCTATTAGATTATTAATTTAAGGATTTTGGAAGTATATTAAAATATCTTTTCTTTTTTATTTTATAAGGAATAATATATATTAAAATTATTTATTATTATATTTATATTATAAAGATTTTTTAATATTAATTTCAATAATAATAAATATTTATAATTAAAATTTAATTTTATATATATTAATTAAATAATAAAGGTATTGGATTTTATTTAAATTAATATTGTAATTTAATTATAGTTTATTTGTTTTTTATTTTTTTAAGTTAATTCTTTTATATATATAAATTTTAATTCAATTTGTATTATATTATATTAGTTTGTAGTTATTAAATTAAGGGTAATTTAATTTTTTATTATTAAAGTAAGGTTTTTAAATGGTTATGATATTTGGTATTCCTTTATTTTTAAAAATTTAAAATATAATTTAATAATTTTTTTTTATATTTTAATATATTATAATAGTTATATAATTTTATATATAATTTATTTAATATTTTTGGGGGGTTTATTATTTTTTTTAAAATAATTTTAATTAAAAGTTATTATTGCGGTAGGATCTTTTTAATAGAAGAAATTTTGGATTAAGGAAATATTATTGTTAAATTTTATTTTTAAATAAGTTTTTATGTAAAATTTATTTCTTGTTTTTGTTTTTGGTTTGAGAATGTTATCTACTATAGTGATTACTTTAAAAAAATCTGAAATATTTTTGTTTTAAAAGCTTTATATTTTTTCTTTATTGGAGGTATAATTTTTCATTTTTTTTAAAATTATTAGTATAAAATTATTGTATGTAATATTATGTATATTAAGAATGTAGTTAATGTTATTCTTTTTTTTAAATTATTTTGATTTGTATATATATATTTTTTTTGTTACATTCTTTTGTTTAATTATTTTTGGATATTTTAGGTTTTATACCTTGTATATCCTACTATAATTCTAATATTTCTTTGGTGTTTTATATGTTGAATTACCTTTTTTGTGGGTAAGGTTTGTATATTTGTTATATTTAAATTATTTTTTATAATATTTTATGATATGTTTGAAGTGGTAATATTTGAAATATTATATTATTTTTATATTTTTTGTAAATGGTTTGTAAGGATAAAATTTAATTTTTTATAATAACCCATTAATATAAAATTAATGGGTTATATTTAGTTTATTGATTTTTATGATTAGGGTAGTGAATTTGGTTTTTGAATGTTTTTTGAACATGGGGTTAATTTTAAGGATTTTAATTTTGTTTTTTTTTAAAAAGGTTTTTATTAAATTTTATAGGTTGGTGTGGGTATTTTTTAAGTTGGTTGTTTTTAGGCTTTTGGTTATTATTATGAAGATTTTATTTATTTTAATTGTTTTTTAATTAAATATTTTTTTTGATTTAGTTTTGGTTTTTTTTATATTATTTAATTTAGGTTAGAATATTATTATAATATTATTATTGTAAAATTAATATATTATTATAATCTTATTTTTATTAATTATGTTGTTAATGGTTTGTATAATTTTTTTAGGGTTTTTCTTTAATATTTTCTATGATTTTATTGTTGTTTTAATTGTGATTTTGCGTTAGAAATGGGTTGGTATTGTAATAGTAAAGGTCCAAGGCTTAATAGTACTTTTAGCGACTGTAGCCTAAAATTATTCTTACAATTTTTTAATATTATTTATTAATTTTAATTTTTTATTTATTATTTCTTTAATTAATTCTTTTATTTTATTTAATTTAAGAACATTATTTCATTATTACTTTTATTTTATAAATATTATAATATTAATATATATTTTTTATACATTTATTATCTTTTTAATCTTTACCTTTATTTCCTTTACCAAATCATTAATTTTAAATTTAATTATTTTTATTAATTTATTAATTAATATTATAATTATATTTATTTTATTAAATTTAATTTTTATTTTTATTTTATTCCTTTTTTTTTTATAGTAATGATCTTTAGGGTAGGCTTGTTCAAGTTGCGGATTTGATTGTCCACCATCTGTATATCACCCCTTTCATCTCTTCCTAACGGCGCCACCATCATATATGTAATATAATACCTTTTCATCACTTATTATAATATTAAATTTTTAATAAATCAAATTATATGGCTTTTTATAAAAGTTTTGTAAAAAGACAATCAAAAAAACCGAAAAGTCTCCCTTAAATAATATATTAAATTTTTTTATATTTAATATTTTCTTTAATTATAAATATTTTTTTAAATTTTAAATTTTTAATATATTTTTTATTTCTTATTAATTCTTATTAGTTTTTATTAGTTTTTATTAATTTTTTATTAATTTTATATAGTAATTTATTAAAAAAGTTTTAGTATAATACATTAGATTTCATTTTGAATAATTAAATTTCTTAAATTTTTATAATTCTTTTAAATATAAATAAGTTTTTAAAAATTGTTTTTTTTATTTGATTAGTATAGGTTCTTTAAGTTCTACTTAATTAATTTCTTTATAAAATTTTATATAATAATATATAATTTTAATTTTCTTTTAAATATAATCTTTTATACATTATTATCATTTATAAATAATTATATATAATAATTTATTTTACCTAATTGTTTTATTTTCTTTTTTAGGATATAGCTATCTTGTATCCTTTTTTTTATATATCCTTTAGCTTATTATTAGGTGGTTGAAGTATAAGGCATATCCTATAAAAGCTATTAAAGTTCTAATTTAATATATAAATTTCCAAATGTTAATTCTTATTTAATTAAATTAAACTCTATAAAACCATTTTTTTTTTATAATTTTTATAATAATTTATAAATTTATTTTTTTATTAAATAAGTATATTATTTATTTTATTTTTTAAATATTAGTTATTGTTGTTAGGAATTATTTTTATTAATTTTTTATTTAATTATTTTAATCTTTTTTTTAATATATAATTATTTTGTATTTAAGTAGTTATTAAAGTTTTTATTTAATTAGAATTTTTATTTAATATGTAAACTTTTAAAAATTAATTCTTATTTGATTAAATTAAGTTTTTTTAATATTATCTTTTATATAACTTTTTATAATAATATATAACCTTTTTATTTTTAATTAAATATATTATTTATTTTATCTTTTAAATATTAATAATTACCTTTATTAATTAATCTTTTATTTAATCATTTAAATATTTTTTTTAAAATATAATTATTAAAACTCTTATTTAATAATATTAACCCTAAATTAGAGCTTTTGTTTAATATATAAATCCTTAAATATTAATTCTTATTTAATTAAATTAAGTTCTTTAAGAATTACCTTTCATATAACTTCTTACAATAATTTATAATTTTTTTCTTTTATTAAATATATTGTCTTTTTCTCTTTTTAAACACCAACTACCATTATTAACAACCACCCTTATTAATCATTTATTTAATTATTTTAATACCTTTTTTAAGATATAATTACTTTATATTTTTTATTAATTAAAGTGTAGGATTAGGTATATCCTGAAAGAATTATTAAAAATCCTATTTAATATATAAATTCTTAAAAATTAATTTTTGTTTAATTAATTTAAATTTTTAAGTATTAATTTATTCAATCTTTTTTATAATTTTTTATAATAATTTATAATCTTATTTCTAATTAAATAAATATATTATCTATTTTATTTTTTAAATACTAATAATTACCTTTATTAATTAACCTTTTATTTAATTATTTAAATATTTTCTTTAAAATATAATTACCTTATATTTAAATAACTATTAAAGCTTTTATATAATTAAAATTCTTATTTAATTATAACTCCTATTCAATATATAAATCCCCAAATATTAATTCTTATCTAATCAAATTAAACTCTTTAAACATCACCTTTTATATACCTTCCTACAATAATTTATAATTTCTTTCTCTTATTAAATATATTATTAATTCTACTTCTTAAACACCAATTACCATTATTAGCAATTAATTTTATTAACCTTTTATTTAATCACCTTAATACCTACCTTCTTTAAGATATAATTACCTTATATCTAACTATTAAAGCTCTTATTAAATTAAAACTCTTATTAAATTAAAACTCTTATTAAATTAAAGCTTTTATTAAATTAAAACACCTAATCAATTAAAATATCTATTTAATACCCTAATTAAATAATTTACAAAAAGATTTTACTAATATAAATTCTTATTTAATTAAAAAAGTGCAATTCAAAACTATACGCCATAGGAAATCATAAATACGTACACAAGATACATTAAAATTCAAAATTACTTTAATTTATTATATCAATTTAAAAACCACTTAAAAACATTAATAATTAATATCATTTAAAACTTAATTAAATTCATAATTTTTCAAAATAATTTACATATATTTCCAGTCAAAAACAATTGTACAATAACAAAAAACATCCAAAATTACAGGCGATTTCTCTAGGAATTAATTGATCAATCAGGATTATGGTACAACTAATAAAATAAGAAAGATATAGATTATATTATATAAATTTAAAATTATATTTAATTATTATTATTATAAATATTAAAAAAAATTTTTAATAAATATTAAGATATAAATTTCTTTATTATCAATTATTTATTAATTTTTTTATTATTATTAAGTATATTTTATATTATTGAAGAAAATTGTGCTTATTAATTTTGTAGGTATAAATTTATATATATTTAAATATTTATTTATTTTTATATTAGTTATTTAATTGTAATATAATTTTTTAGGTATGTATATTGGTGTGATTTTTAAGGTGGATTTATTTAATTTTTTAAAATATTTTGTATAATAAATAATTTTGGATGTTTAAATGTTATTTTGGAAGTTCTAATAAATTTCTTCTATATATTTTCTTATATTTATTAATTTTTATTAAAAATGTTTAAATGGAGTTATTTAAATTTTTTTTATTATATTAAAGGGGTTAATAGGTGAGTTTTAATATTTTTATTTTATTAATTATATGTTTTTTATATATGCCAATTTTGTTTGTTAGGAAGTTAGTATAAAATATTACTTTTCATGGTGTGTGATATTTATTATTAAGAATAATATAAGGGGTTATTAATATTTTAATATAAATAATAAGTAAAATTATTGGTAAATAATTATTTAGAAAAAGTAATGGATAAAAATGTACTTTTATATAAAGGTAATTAATTTTTATAGTAAAGGTTTTTTTCTTTTTTTTTAGTAGCCTACCTGATTTTATTAATTTATTAATTATACCTAATATATCTATATCCTTGGTTTATTTTAAAGGATTTGTTTAAATATTATTATATGTGTTTGTTTTTTTTTTTAGGTTGGGAATTTTGGATAGATTTTAATAGGTTGTTATATTAATTTATTTTATAAGTTATTAATTTATTTCTGAATTTATTTTGTAATTTTCAGAAATTATTGTTAAAGATTTTTTTTTTTAAATGTAATGTTCTTTAATTTTACAATTTTATTGGTATGTGGGTTCTAAACTTTGTATATATTTGTAGATATATAATTTATTAAGAAGTTTATTTATGTTTTCGGATTAAGTTTTTTTAATTTATTTGATTTTTTAAATGTTATTATTATTATAGTGTAGGTTTTATAGTTGTATATTTAAAGGTGATTTTATTACGGTTTTTGGTTGTAAATTATAAGATTATTATTTATATTAGTGTATATATGAAATTGATTGTATGGCATTTGTTAATTTGTTTTATATTATAGTATTTGATTATATAAATATATTATTATTTTATAAATTTTGGGTTATAAGGAATGAGGTAATTTTAAATGTACCTTTATAGTTTTTATCTTATCCTTAATTATATTTTTTGAGTGTTTGGTGGTACTGTTTTATGTTTGTATATAAATTGTTAAGGGTTTGATTTTTATGTGTAGATTTTTTAAATATGTATGGATTATTGGTTTTTTTTTAATAATTTTTTAATTAGATTTTTAAATTTTTGGAATAATGTTGTATTAAGTTTTTAAAATATTAATAAAATTTTTTAAAATTTTAATAATTAATATTATTATTTGGTTTATAAAGTAATAATTAAATATTATATTAGTTTATTAGTTTATAATTAGTAATAAATTTATAAGGTTATTATTTGATTTTTTAATATTATGAAAATTAAGAATTAGTTTTATTTTTGGGATTTTGTTAATATATTTGGGTATTTGATTTATTTGGTATTTGGTTTTAATCATAATATATATTTTGTAATTAATTATTTTATTTATTTATTTATTTATTTATTACTACCCTGATTTACCTAGAATATATTACAGGTATCCGGTCCATCTTTTAGTATTTGTTCCAGGTAGGAACCGTATTCCAGAGAAAACCTACCTACTACCTATTTAAATAAATTATATTATTATAATTTTAATTTTATTTTATATTTTTATTAAAATTTACCTTTTAATAAAAATAATTAAACTTTAATATAAAAAAATATTTTATATATTTTAATACCTAAATTTCATAAAATAATATGGTAATAACTTAAATATAAAATAATAACAAAATTTAAAATAACTTTATTATTTTCTTTAATAATTAATAAAAATATTATTATATCACAAAAAAATTATTTTAGGGGAAAATTAGAATATATATAATTTATATAAAATATAAATATATATAAATAATTTTACATTTTTATAAAAAATTATTACCCATTTTTATTTTTACATCCCTCTTTTTAATATTACAATATTATATTTATTTTTTAAAATAATTTAAAATAATATTGTTTTGAGCCATTTTGGAGTTTTGAGCCATTTTGAAGAGCAAATATAATATTATGGTGTTGAAAAGAGGGTTGTAAAAGTAAGAATAGGTAATGGCTGTTCATAAAGATGTGAAATTATTTACATATATTTATACCCTATACAGATTGCATATACCCCAGCCCTCCCCCAAAACAACCTTTTTACAATGTAATAACACTTTTATTATTTATAAAAAAAATAATAAAACTATCTTAAATTTGATTATTATCCTATATTTGAATTATTACTATACCATTTTATAAAACTTAGGTATTATAATATATAAAATATTTTTTTATATTAAGGTTTAATTATTTCTATTAAAAAATAAGTTTTAATAAGAATATAAAGTGAAATTAAAATTATAATAATATAGTTTATTTGGATAGGCAATAGGTAGGTTTTCTTTGGAACACAGTTCCTACCCGGAACAAATACCAAAAGATGGACCGGATACCTATAATATATTTTAGGTAAATCGGGGTAATAATAAATAATAATAATAATAAAATAATATTATTAATCTATAATCCTTCCTAATTAATTTCAATCCTTTTTATATACTTTATTTATATTTTATAATATTATAATATAATATTATTATACCTATTGCATTCATAATCCAATATTATTTCAAAAAACCTATTTCACTTTTATATATATATTATATTAAATAAAAAAAAATTTATATATTTATAAATATTCTAATATATTTTTAATTTTATTTTATTATTAATCCTCTTTAAATATTTTAATCCCCTTATTAAAAACTATTATAATATTTTAAACCTAATATAATACTTTAATATTATATTATATTAAAATTATAATCCTAATATAATTACATATTATAAAAACAATTTATTTATTAAAAATAAAGAATTATACAAAAAATCTAATTATACCTTTCTAATACAATTCCAAAAATTAATTATTAAAACTTTATTACAATTTTTTTAAAATTTTTAATTTTTTAAAAAACTTATTAAAAAATCATTAATAATATTTAATAATTATTTTTATTATATTTAATCCTTTACTTATCAAATCCATAATTCTTATATATTTTAACAATTTTAAAAAAATTATTTATTTTAACATTATTAATATTATAATTATTCTATAATATAATCTTATTTTATACCTAATTTATTAATATTTATTAATTATAATATAAGATTTATAAAAAAATTAACTTTAAAAAAATATATATATATATATTATTTTATCCCTAATAATCTACATTATTTATATATATTATTATTACAACAATTTTTTATTTAAAAAATTTAATTAATATTAAATACTTTATTATTCCTTAATAATAATCCATTTTAAATCCTTAACAATTTCCCAATATATTTAGGTTTAAATTTTAACAAATATAATCCTCCTTTTAAAAACATATTTACCTTCATTTAAAATTCCCTAATATATATAATCAAAGAAAATAAAGAAGAAGATAAGAAAGTAGATACAAAAGAGGATAATTTTAATAAATATAATTCAGAATAAATATAGAACAATCCTGGATAAATATAATTTTTTTTAAAAAACCCTATTAATATATTATTATTTATATTTTTTTATTTAATTATAAATTCTTCCTATTTAATTTAAAATTTTTAAAAACATTTATATTAAATAAATTATAATATTATTTTATATATAAGTAATTAAATTTATTTAAAAAATTAATAAATTATTAATAAAATTTCATTAAGATTAAATAATGTTTTTTCATAATTTATATTAATTAAAAAAGTTTTTAAGGTTAAATTCCGTTTAAAATAAACCTATACCAAAATATATTTAAAATATTTAAAAATTATATATTATATTATTTCCCTTTTACCATATTTATATTTAAAAATATTTATTCCAAAAACCCTTTTATTAAATAAAAAAGTCTTTAATCTTATTTTTTTAATATGTATCTATAATAACACTAATATTTTATATTTTTATAAATTAAAATATTAATTATTAATTTTTATATTAAGAAATGGTAACTAAACTATTAATATAATAATATCCTTCTTATATCATTCCTATTTTTCTATCCAATAATTTAAAAAGATTTCTTTAAAATATTGGCATTTTTTTATTTAATGTTTTAATTAACCTTGGTTTTTATAATATATATATCCAATACTTAAGCAACAGCAAGAAAACCGCACCTTCTCCTAAACCTCTAAAATTCCACCTATTTTTGAATTTTCTATCTTATTTCCTAAATTTTAAAATTGAAACTTTTATTATTTATATAGAATTTAATTATTATTATTATTATATTTAAATAAAGGTATATTAAGAAATAATCCAACTCTATTTCTAATTATAATATTTTTATTATTTTATATATACCACTAATTTTTTATAAATTAATTAATTTAATAATACCTAATTTTTTAATAATGCCTTTTATTTTATAATTTTAATTTAAAATATATTACACCATTATTTTATATATTATTACATTCTATATCATTCTTATATAAATTTCTTTTACTTAGGCTATATTATAACCCCATATTAATATTATTAATTTGAAAAGGATATACTATTATTTTTTTATTTTTATTTTAATTATTCTTAGGTATCTATTCTACCTAAATTTCTTATTTAATTATATTCCAAAGAACTTAACATTTTCCTTAAGTTTAATAATTATATTATTTAATTTAATTTCTATAATTAATATTTAATAAGCTTTTATAAAATATATAAATGAGGGCCTGAAAACCTTGGAAAAGCTGCAGCAAAGCCTCAGCAATTGATTCCCAGAATTGCGCCGGAAAGGCGTAACCATGTGCGTTTAGGTGGTTTCACCTGAGATTTGGGGCACCAACTATCATATAATAACTAAAACCTAAATAAGTTTGTATTAGTAATAAATTGATTATATATTTTCTCAAAATTTATACTAGGTTTGTGGTATAGATATTTATATTAGATTTAACCTTAAACGGTATACAATTCTGCTAGGTTAGGTGGTCCATATTTCCAATAAGATTTATATTATCCTCCTTATCCCAAAATATTTATCTTCAAACATTATATATAATTTTTTTAATTAATTTATATATTAATATTTTATTTATATTATTAAATATACAAACCTAATTTTTTTTTACTTTAATATATATTTGTTAATATATTATATATTTTGTATTAGATATCTATCATTAATGTAGATTGAAAATAGATTTGTGCTATTATATTTATTTTATAGTTTTATATTTTCAAAACTTTAAATTTTATATATATTATTTAAATAATAATTTATTATAACTTAAAGATTATTGTAATAAAATTTATATTTAAATATTTATTAATGTATTTATAATATTTAATCTTTAGGTGCGTAAATTTATATTAAATCTTTTTTTTCTTATAAATAAGTATATATTTAATTTTTAAATAACCTAATATTATTAAATTGATTATAAATTAATAGAATTTTATATTTTATAATTAATTTAATTATAAATACCTTTTCTTTTTTTTTATTAATTTTATAATTATATTTAATAAAATTAAGGGGTTATTAGAATTGCAGTAGTTATATATTAAATAAGAAGAAATAACTACTATATCCTCCTTATTTTAAAATATAATTATAGATTGTTAATATATATTTAAATAATTTAATTAAAAAAATTATAAATAAATTTATATAATATTTTTAAAATATAATTTATTTAATATCCTTATTTATTTTTTCTACTTTTTTATTAATTTTAAAATATAATAAAATAATTATTTTAATTATAAATTTGTAGTTTTTAATTTATTATTTAATATTATAATTTGTAAAATTATTTACATTATTATTAATCCACTTTTATAAGTAATTAAAAATATTATTAATTAATTTTAATAATAATATATAATTAATGAATAATATATTTAATATAATTATAATTATAATTTATCTTATAATATATTTAATAATTATTAATATTATAATAATATATATTAATATATAATTGATTATTTATTTAATTAAAGGTATAAATAGTTAAATAAATTGTAAATTGGGTAATATAAAATTTGGTTTTTTTATTAATTAGCAATTAAAATATTCTATTATTACTTTTTATATAATTAATATTAAATTTGGATGTTAATATTCCTTTAATACTTCTCACTAAAGTATTTCTATAATAAAATATTTATAATTTATATATAATAAATATATATAAATTAATAACTTATTATAATTTAATATTTTTTAAAAAATTACTACTTTATAAATTAATCTTACTATATGTAGTAGGTTGTTAGGTATTTATTTGTATGTTAAAACTTTATATAATTTATTTTTATATATCATAAAATAATTGTGAATTTATTTTTTCTTAAAATATGAAGGTTATTTTATATTTAATTTCAAATATTTATATACTACTTATAAATTAAATTAATTTAATTTGTATAAATATTTTATAATATGTTATTGTTTCTTATTAATTATTAAATAAAATTTAATGTATGTTATTTTTAACAGCTTAAATAAATAATCAACCAAAATATTAATTTTTCCTAATTTATAAATAATATATATATTATAATATTTAATAAAATTAAAAAAATATAAAATTCAAACTAATTATTTAACCTTATTATTAATTATTTTTAATAATTTATAATTTATGATTATAATAATATCATTTTTTTCAATCTAATAACGTTAATGTTACAACAAAAGCATAATTCTAAATAATTTTTGTTTTTATGTTAAATAATGTTATTATATTGTTATTAGGGTTTTAAAAAAATAAATTATTAAATATAAGATTTATTAATTACCATATAAATAAAATATAATAATATTACTTTTATATACCCTTTATTAACATTTAATTCCAATATAATAGGTAATTTCTAATTAAATTGTTATATTACAGGTATAATGGTAATATATTTATATATTTTATATTATATTTATTTAATTTTTTTTATTAATTTAACCAATATATTCTTCTATTAACTTCCTATCAAAATTATCAATAATGCAGCAAGGTGCGAATATTCATTAATAAAATTTTTAAAATAGTTTGTAATATTAATAAATATTTATATTTTTGTTGTAGTTTAAGGTATAAGATGTTCTCAAATAGTTGTAACCTTGATTAGGTCAATTTCAATACCTTATTTTGAAATAATGAAATTTAAGAATATATCTTTTTGTATAAATAGGAAATTCTTTTTATTATTAATAAATATATTATAATCTATTAATTATTAAAATATAAATGTTATTTGTTTATATAATTGCTCTTTAATATTAACTTATATATAAATATTATTAAAAATATTTATTAATTATTTATAAAATTTACCCAAAATTTTATTAATAAATATTTAAAATATTATTAACATATTAATTAATTTAAATAATATAACCATCTACTTAAATATTCCAAACAATATTATAAATGTAATTTTCTTGCAATCTTCTACGCAAATGTATAATTGCTAAAAATCATTTTTCAAATTAATAAATATTATTTATCTATAACCCACTACTCTTTATATTTAATTTTAAAAATTAGGTAATAAATGAACGTTTTTTTTAATCCATTTATTTACCTCATAATAATTGCAGTAAAAGTGTTAAATCATATTTGGGTCATCTTTCTTTAGTATTATTATTTGGCCTAAGGCCTTTTTGGGTATCAAAAAAGATGGAAATATCTATGGACTTTTATTTTAGTATATGATTTTGCCCTTATATTTCTTAACAAATTCTTGTAAGGTTTGTTCTTGTTAAGGATTATATTATTATAAAAACAATTTAATTAATGAATTATTATTTATATTAATCTTATGTTTTATTTTAATCTAAATATTTATATAATATTTTAATAGATTAAATAGTATTACAAATTTAATTTTATATTTTTATAAATATATTTAGATTTTGAGATTATTTATTAATATATTCTTATACTATTTGATGCGTTTAGGTATATTACCTATTTTATACACAATTTCCATTATAACGCAAATTAAAAGATTTTGTATAAATTTAATAATTGGCCTACCCTTATATCCCATAAATTTCAAAAATTAATCTTAATATAATCTGTTATAAAAAATACCCCATTTATAAAAAATTCCTTTATTAATAATAAAATTGTTAGAGAATATGCTGTTAGGTATAATGCCTATTAAAATAATAAAAGTGGTACTATAGTTATCTCCAATCTTAAATTTATTATATATAATAATATCATATAAGATATATAATTTTCTGTTATTAATTCCAATTATAATAAATGGATTAAATAATTTATAAATTTATATTTTAATTATAAAAAATTCTGAAATATAATAAAAAAAATATTTATAATTAAAAAAGATTAAGAAATTATAGTTATTGTATATGCATATTTTAAAAATATTATAATTTTCATTATAACCTTCTTGTACAGATTTATTTTATTTTAATTATAATTTTTCGTTAACATTTATTACCATTTAATGAACATAGTACCCCTATTTATTTTCAACTTTAAAATAATTAAACAACTTTAATAGCTATATTTTAAAAAATTCTTTATTAAATAGGTTGGTTTATGTTTAATCATTATCTTTATTACTATTATCATTTATTATAATATATATTTTTTTATTATTCTTATATTTCCAATTTAATATACCTTTAATTTACTTGATAAAATATATATATTTTTTATTATTTTTATATAATATGCCTTTTAAAATAATTTTTTTATTTCTATTATTATTATTACAAAATTTTTATTTATAATTTTTAATTTAATAACCTTTTTTATAATATATATAATAAAATTTATTTTTAATTCTAATTATATAGTTATTTTTTTTAATTATATAGATTTCTTTGTTATTACTTTGAGGATCTGAAATAATAGCTTTTTATATAGTAATTAAAACAGATTTATATATATTTAATAACATTATTTTAACATTACTAAACTTATTTTAAATAATATTTAAAATATTTAATTTATAGAATAATATAATAACACCTTATAATTTAATTATGATTATTAATATATTATAAATCTTATTTTCTATAATTATCTATATTATTATAATAATTCAATAGATTACTTCTTCTACTATTTCTTAAATAAATTATCCTAATATGTAATTTTAATATATTTACCAAATATTAAAAATATATATATATAAGAAATATATTAGTATTTTATAAATTTGGGATATGTTGTAGTTTAAAATAAGGAATTTATAGAAATTATTATATATATATCTTATAAAATTAATTATAATTTTATTTTAATAGGGTAGGAAGATTAAGAATATAATAATTAAGTTAAATAATATATAATAAATATTAAAAATTTATATAATTATTTCTACAAAAATTAATTAATTAGGTAAGGCTTATCGCACTTATTCAACAACCTACTAAAAATTTCTGATTAATTTAATTAATATTTTGATTATTTATAATTTGTAGGGTACTAAAGCTATTTTCAGTTAATTTTGCATATTACATAATTTATTAAACACTATATTATTAGTTTATATTAATTTAAAATATAATAAAAACATAATTTTATTTTTCATTTTGTAATAAGGAAAATAATCAATTTTTACTACTAAAATAATATTAGGCCATATTCCTTTTACTTTTTGTTCTTGTTGGGTTATATCAATGGTTGAAAAACCTATCTGATTAAAGTTAATTTAATTGTTTGTAAATTGATTATGGATAACCTAATACATTGGGTTTGATATATTAATTATAATAGCCAATATATTAATTTTACTTTCATTAACTACATTTTTACTTTTATTAAATTAATTGAGTTTATATATTAATTAGGTAAATTACATTTCCATACAATTTTAGAAGGTTTGGAAATTATTATTTTATATATAATTATTAATCACATTTTATACTACATCAACCATAACATTTAGGCATTTATTTATAACCAATATTGTAACTTTTAAATTATAGTTATTGATAAAACCAATAAACAAATTAATAACAATCTTAAAAGATTTTTTACTCTCATTTTTAAATATTATATTCAATTGTGATAATATAATAAAATAATAAGAATTTTTAATAAAAAAAAATATATATTTTTTTAATTATTTTTAATACACAAACACTCAAAAATAATTAATTAAATTATTTGCTTTGGTGATTTGTTAATATAAATAATTATTTATACGTTTAAATAGTTTCATTTAAGATTTGGGATACTAACTATTATATAATAACTAAAACCTAAATAAATTTATATTAATGATGAACTAATTATATATTTTTTAAAAATTTATATTAGGTTTATGGTATGGATATTTATACTAAATTTAACCCTAAGCAGTGTACAATTCTGCCGGGCCAGGTGGTCCATGCTTCTAGCAGGATCCACAACCACACTCTTCATGCGGTTCCTTGTTTTCAATAAGTAAATCGTTTTTATAACATATAGTTACATTAAGATTATAATTTTAACGTAATATAATATTAAAATATTATATTAAGGCTAAAACATTATAATAATTTTTAATAAAGGGATTAAAATATTTAAAAAAGATTAATAATGGGATAAAATTAAAAAAATAATGGATTACTTATAAATATATAAACTTTTTTTTGTTTAATATAATATATATATAAAAGCGAAATAAGTTTTTTAAAGTAATATTAAATTATAAATATAATAAATATAATGGTATTATATTATAATATTATAAAATATAAATAAAGTATATAAAGAAAATTAAAATTAATTAAGAAGGGTTATAGATTAGTAACATTATTTTAAATTATTTTAAAAAATAAATATAATATTATAATATTAAAAAAAAGTTATAAAAATAAGAATATATAATAGTTTTTTATAAAAATATAAAATTATTTATATATATTTATATTTTATATAAATTATATATACCTTAATTTTCTCTTAAAATAACCTTTTTATAATATAATAACATTTTTATTAATTATTAAAGAAAATAATAAAATTATTTTAAACTTTATTATTACCTTATATTTAAATTATTACTATACCATTTTACATAATTTAAATATTATAATATATAAAATATTTTTCTATATTAAAATTTAATTATTTCTATTAAAAGGTAAATTTTAATAAAAATATAAAGTAAAATTAAAATTATAACAATATAATTTATTTAAATAAGTAATAAGTAGGTTTTTTCCGGAATACAGTTCTTATCCAGAACAAATACCAAAAGATGGACTGGATACCTATAATATATTCTAGGTAAATTGGGGTAGTAATAAATAAATAAATAAATAAAATATATAAACTTATTTTTTTATATTACAAAAATTATGCCGTATCTTTATACCCAATCTAGGCACATTCCATACATTTATTCTAATTTAACATAATTTTCAATTATAAAATATTTTATTATTAACATATTTATATTATCCATAAAACCAATAATTAGGATATCTTCCTAATTTAATTTTTTATATAAAATAATTATATAAATAATAAATAGAATAGGTAATAATAAAGAACCTTATAGGATATTTATAATAAAAAAACAGGTTTTACCTTTTTTATTATTAAAAATTAATTATATTTCTTATTTTTTTATAAAGTTATTTATTTAATTTATTATTTATATTAAATATCCTTTTTAATATAACATATATATAAACTTTTATAATATAACATTATTAAAAATGTTTGAAATATTTAATTATAAAAGTAATATTATAACATCACCGCATTATATAACATATATAACCTCTATTATTATTTTAATGGTTATTTTTATAAATCTAACTAATTTATTTTCCATTTAACCTTCTAAAAATAACTAATATTATTTCACTACCTTTGTAATACAATTTATTATTATTTTTTTAATTACTTTACTTATAATCCTTAAAAAGAATATTAATTTAATAGCATTCAAAAAGCTTTTTTCTTCCTTAAATTTTCCGGGCTTCAATAATATTATTATTATAACTTTATAAAATATTTTTAAATAATACTTAAATATAAAACTTTATATTACAATTATAATAAATGTTTTAAATAATTTCTTTTTATATGCCTTAAAGAACCCCATTAATAACAAATCTTCGCCAACAGTTTTCCACAATTTGACTATTCTTAGAACCGCTTTTATCTCTTCCAGTTCTACTTCTTTAAACATACTGAATTCATTTTCCCGGGGTCTTTCGTGTGCGATTCATACAGTACTCCTGGGGGGTCTGCTGTTTTTTTTAGGATAATCCCAGTCAGAAGCCACTACCGCAATAAGATCTTCCTAATAAAAGAAATTTTGAATTAAAGGAATATTATTATTAAATTTTACTTTTAAATAAATTTTTATGCAAAATCTACCTTTCATCCTTATTTCTAATTTGGAAGCATTATTTACTATAATAGTTACTTTAGAAAAATCTAAAACATTTTTATTTTAAAAATTCTACATTTTCTCTTTATTGAAAATACAACTTCTTATTTTCTTTAAAATTATTAGTATAAAATTATTATATATGGCATTATATATATTAAAAATGTAGTTAATGTTATTCCTTTCCTCAAATTACTTTGGCCTATATACATATACTTCCTTTATTACATTTTTTTATTTAATTATTTTTAAATATTTTAAATTCTATACCTTATATGCCCTACTATAATTCTAACATTTTTTTAATACTTTACATATTAAATTACCCCTTTTATAAGTAAAGCCTACACATTTGCTATACCTAAACCACTTTTTATAATATTTTGTAATATACCCAAAATAATAGTACTTAAAATATTATATTATTTTTACATCCTTTACAAATAATTTATAAAAATAAAATTCAATTTTTTATAATAACCTATTAATGTAAAATTAATGGATTATATTTAATTTATTAATTTTTACAATTAAGATAATAAATTTAATTTTTAAATATTTCTTAAATATAGGATTAATTTTAAAAATCTTAATTTTATTTTTTTTTAAAGAAATCCTTACCAAACTTTATAAATTAATATAAATATTTTTCAAGTTAATTATTCTTAAATTTTTAATTATTACTATAAAAATTTTATTTATTTTAATTATTTTTTAATTAAATACCTTTTTAATTTAATTCTAATTCTTTTTATATTATTTAATTTTAAATTAAAATATTATTATAATATTATTATTATAAAATTAATATATTATTATAATTTTATTTTTATTAATTATATTATTATTAATTTATATAATTTTTTTAAAATTTTTCTTTAATATTTCCTATAATTCTACCATTATTTTAACCATAATTTTATATGAAAAATAAATTAATATTATAATGATAAAAATTTAAAATTTAATTATATTTTTAATGATTATAACTTAAAATTATTTTTATAATTTCCTAATATTGCCAGCAGCTCGGTCACCACCCCCTAACACAAAGATCAATAACTGGTATTTTAACTTGCGGAAGCACGAAGCGTCGGTGTTACTATAGATATGTACTGAGAAGATAGGATTGAAGGCTTTTTTGTTTAGTAGAAGGGTTTTTGGAATAAATATTTTTAGGTGTAGATGTGGTAAAAGAGAAATAATATGGTATATAATTTTTAAATATCCTAAATATGTTCCAGCATGGGCCTATCTTAAATGGAATTTAATTTTAAAAGTTTTTTTAATTAATATAAATTATGAAAAAGTATTATTTAATTTTAATAAAGTTTTATTAATAGTTTATTAATTCTTTAAATAAATTTAATTATTTATATATAAAATAATATTATAACTTATTTAATATAAATATTTTTAGAAATTTTAAATTAAATAAGAAGAATTTATAATTAAATAAAAAAATATAAGTAATAATATATTAATAAGATCTTTTAAGAGGATTATATTTATTTGGCATTATTTTGCGTTTATTTTGAATTATATTTGTTGGAATTGCCTTCTTTTATGTTTGTTTCTTTATTTTCTTTTTTGCTTTTTTTGGTTATATATATTAGGGAGTTTTAAGTAAAAGTAAATGTGTTTTTGAAGGGAGGGTTATGTTTATTAAAGTTTAAGTGTAGGTATATTAGGAAATTGTTGAGGATTTGTAGCGGATTATTATTGGGAAATGGTAAAATGTTTAATATTAATTAAATTTTTTAAATAAAAAATTATTATAATAATAATATATAAGAATAATATAGATTGTTGGGGATGAGGTGATATATATATATTTCTTTTTAGAGTTGATTCCCCTGTAAATCCTATATTGTAGTTAGTAAGTATCGGCGGAACGGATACGGAGCGGGGTTGCAACACTTAAGGAGGGTTAGTAACGGAATGATACCGGAGAGATAATGGAGTACCTATAGATATGTAAACTTTCTTTTATTTAATATAATATATATATAAAAATGAAATAGGTTTTTTAAAATGATATTGAATTATAAATATAATAGGTATGGTAATATTATATTATAGTATTGTAAAATGCAAGTAAGGTATATAAAGAAGATTAAAATTAGTTGGGAAAGGTTACGGGTTGGTAATACTATTTTGAACTATTTTGAAAAATAAATATAATATTGTGGTATTAAAAAGAAGGTTGTAAAAATAAGAATATATAATGGTTTTTTATAAAGATGTAAGGTTATTTATATATATTTATATTTTGTACAGATTATATATACTTTGGCCTTCTCTTAAAATAACCTTTTTATAATATAATAACATTTTTATTATTTATTGAAAAAAATAATGAAATTATTTTGGACCTTATTATTGCCCTATATTTAAATTATTGCTATATTATTTTATATAATTAATATTGTAATGTATAAAATATTTTTTTATATTAAAGTTTAATTATTTTTATTAAAAAATAAATTTTAATAAGAATATAGGATAAAATTAAAGTTATAATAATATAACTTATTTAAATAGGCAATAAGTAGGTTTTTTCTAAAATACAATTCTTACTTGGAGCAAATACTAAGAGATGGATTGGATATCTGTAATATATTTTAGGTAAATTAGGGTAATAATAAATAATAATAAATAATAATAATAGTTTCCTAATATTATTTATTAATTTTAATTTTTTATTTATTATTTTTTTAATTAATTCTTTTATTTTATTTAATTTAAAGATATTATTTTATTATTACTTTTATTTTGTAAATATTATAATATTAATATGTATTTTTTATATATTTATTATTTTTTTAATTTTTACCTTTATTTCTTTTATTAAGTTATTAATTTCAAATTTAATTATTTTTATTAATTTATTAATTAATATTATAATTATATTTATTTTATTAAATTTAATTTTTATTTTTATTTTATTTCTTTTTTTCTTTATAATAATAATCTCTAAGGCGGGTTTATTTAGGTTATGGATTTAATTGTTTACCATTTATATATTACCTTTTTCATTTCTTTTTAATAACATTACTATTATATATATAATATAATGCCTTTCTATTATTTATTATAATATTAGATTTTTAATAAATCAAATTATATGGCTTTTTACAAAAGTTTTATAAAAAGACAATCAAAAAACCGAAAAGTCCTCTTCTTCAATTAATTATTTTAATTATTTTAATTTGGATTTTCATATTTGTTTTAATGAAGTTTTTTAGTGTTTGTGGGTTTAAATGTTTTAGTTTTAGATGTTATTTGAGTATGTTTGTTGTTAATATTTTTCTTTTTTGATTAAGTTTGTTATGTTGTATGTAAAATATTAATTTAGATATTTTAAAAAAGATATTTTTGAGTATGAATTAATCAAAATAATTAATGAATTTAATTATAATTTTATTGTTTTAAAATTTTAAATATATGTGTTTTTGGTGGTTGTTTTATTAGTACCTTTATTTCTTAAATATGTATATAAATATGAGATTATAGGTGAAATTTAAATAATATATTATATTTAAAAATTTAATTTTTATATTAATATGTTTATAATTTAATATTTAGATTTTATTATTTTTAATAATAATATATTTTTTTAGAAGAGTTTTTTTGTAGTTGATGAATTTTAATATTTAATTAAAGATATATATTATGATTTTTGAGTTGAATATAGTTGAGTTTTTTAAGGGATAATAATTTATATTATAAATAATGCTTATAATATTTATTATAAATATTATTTTTAATTTTGAAATTATTATTTATTTTGATAGTTAATTTTTATTTTTTTGGTTAGTTATGTTATTTTGATTTTTTTTGGGGGGGTTGTTGAGAGTTTTTATTTTTGCTGTTAATTTGGGATTATGTTTGATTTTTTTTTGTATAAATATATTAAATTGTGTATTAATTTTGAAGTATTTAGGATGTTTTGATTTGATGATATAAAAATATTTTTTAATTTTATGAAAATTTAAGTAAATTTTATATTGGTATATTAGTAGATATAGATATTAGTTAGTATATATATTATTATTTTTTTATTTATTTAAGTTATTTTGATGTTTGTTTGGTTGTTTGTTTTGTTTAGCTGGTTTTTTTTGTAGGGATTTTTTTTTGTTAGAGTTGTTAGTATTGTTGTTTTTGTGGTAAGTAGTAAAAGTATTTTTGTAGATTTTTCTTTTTGGGTTATATTTATAGTATGGATATAGTTTTTGAGAAAGTGAATGATATTTTTAAAGGTTAATGTTTTATTGTTAGTTTTTTTTTTTAATATATTATTATTTGGATTGATATTTATTTTTGGAATATTAGTATTATTGTTTATAAAGTAATTAGGAATTATTTTTATAGATTAATAGTTGTGGTAAATTTTTTATTTATTTTATATAATATAATTGTTTTTTAAGAGGTAATTTATTTTTTTTTAGTTTTTAGGTTATTTTGAAAGTAGTGTTATTATTTTTTTATAGTGTTTTTTTATTTTGTGTTTGTTGGAATTAGTGTTGAAAATCTTTTTAAAAATGATGTATTCTTTTTGAATGTTTTGGGTTGAAAGTGAAATTAATGTTTAATAAGATTTTGATATGGTTTTTATTATGTAATTTAAAAGTTGAGTTAATTTGTTATATTTAATGTTGTATAGAGTTATGGTTTATATATATATTTGTATATTTTTATTATAATGAAGCCTTTTAGTTGGTATAAGTTAATTTTTATTGTGAAAACAAATATTTATAATAAAGTTATTAGGTATATTTATTATATTATTTTGTTTATTCTTTTTAAAGGTTGATGAATTATTTGTATTTTTAAAATTTATTTTGTAATTTTTGATATTTGGTTGTATTGGTTGAGAGGTTAGAGGGAATAGAGGTTTCTCTTTTAGATTGGTATCATTTGGATTTAGTTAATTTTATATGTTTAGGTTGTAGGTTAGAGTTATAAAGGTTTGGTTTTATATTTTTTAATTGTTGGATATAAGTAATTGGTTTTTTTTTACAATATTTTTGAATTATATTATTTAATTAAATGTAATTAAGGTTGTATTGAATATATATTTGTGTGGTATGGTTAGGTTGATATTAATTATATATTCGTATTGGGATATAATTAAAATTTTTAATTGTTATATAATATATAAAGAAAAATTATAATTATTGAATTTAAGTTGTTATAATTATTTTTAAAATTTTAAAATAAAGTGGTTAAGTTTTTTTATGGAATTATTATCAGGGAGAGAATTCTTCCATGTTATTTTTAGGCTTATTAATCCAATAAAAGGCCATAGATTGGCAGCACCATTTTAAGCCATTTTAAAGAACAAATATAATATTATAATATTAAAAAAAAGATTATAAAAATAAGAATAAATAATATTTTTTATAATAATATAAAATTATTTAAACATATTTATATCCTACATAAACCATATATATCCCAGCCCTCCCCTAGAATAATTTCTTTACAATGTAATACCATTTTTGTTATTTAATAAAGAAAATAATGAAACCATTTTAGATTTTATTGTTATTCCATACTTAAGCTATTATTATACTATTTTATAAAATTTAAATATTATAATATATAAAATATTTTTTTATATTAAAATTTAATTATTTTTATTAAAAGATAAATTTTAATAAAAATATAAAGTAAAATTATAATTATAATAATATAATTTAATTAAATAAATAGTAAGTAGGTTTTCTCTGGAACACAGTTTTTACCCAGAACAAATACTAAAAGATGGACCGGATACCTGTAATATATTCTAGGTAAATTGGGGTAGTAATAAATAATAATAAATAAGCCTTTAAGAATTGATTTTTTATTTAATTAACTCAAATTTATTATAATTCTTTAAGGATTATTTTTATAAAACTTCTATATAGTAATATATACCTTTTTTTGTCTTATTAAATATAACCTTTTAATAATGTATTATTATTAACAAATAACTACCTATATTAGTTTTTTTATTTGATTATTTTAATATCTTTTTTAAGATATAATCACTTTATATCTTTTATCTTATATAACCTCTAGTTTGTTTTGGGGTAATTAAACTGTAGGGCATATCTTATAGGAGTTATTAAAATTCCTATTTAATATATAGGCTTTCAAATGTTAATTCTTATTTAATTAGATTAAGCTTTTTAAATATTACCTTTTATATAACTTTTTATAATAGTTTATTACTTTTTTTTTATATAATATATTATCTATTTTATTTTTCAAATGCCAGAAATCTTTTTTATTAATTAACTTTTTATTTGATTATTTTAATCTTTTTTTTAGTATATAATTATTTTATATTTTTTATTAATTGAAATATAGGGTAGGGTATATCCTGCAGCAGTTATTAGAGCTTACGTTTAATATATAAGCCTTTAAGAGTTAATTGTTATCTAATCAAATCAAATTCTTTAATATTAATTTATTTAGCTTTTCTTATAGTTTTTTACAATAGTTTATAATCTTATTTCCAATTAAATATATTATTTTTTTTATTTCCTGAATATTAATTACTATTGTAAATAATTATTTTTATTAGCCTTTTATTTAATTATTTTACTACCTTCTTCAGTATATAATTACCTAATATTTAGCTATTAGAGCTTCTGTTCAATAGTATTAACCCTGAATTAGAGCCCCTGTTTAATATATAAGCCCTTAACTGATGATTCTTATCTGATCAAGTCAAGTTCTCAAACATTAATTTATTCAACTTTTCTTATAGCTTTTTACCATAATTTACAACTTTCTTATCTCTTATTAAATATATTGTCTATTCTATCTTTTGAACGCCAGTTACCATTTCAAACAGTTACTTCTATTAGCCTTTTATTTGATTATTTTATTACCTTTTTTATGATATAATTACCTTATATTTAATTATTAGAGCTCCTGTTTAATTAAAGTTCTTATTTAATAGTATTAACTTTGAATTAGAGCTTATGTTTAATATAGGCCTTGAAGAGTTGTTTCTAGCCTGATCAGGTCAAATTCTTCAACATTAATTCATTTAGTTTTTCTTATAGCTTTTAATAATAATTTACAATTCTTTTATCTTTAACTGAATATATTATCTTCAATATTATCTACCATTGTTATCAATTACCTTTAATAATCCTTCCATTTGATTATTTTAATATCTTCTTTAAGATATGGTTATTTTATATTTTTTATTTCATTTATATTTAATGATTTATTATGGGGTAATTAAAGTGCAGAGCACCTCCTGCAGGAGCTATTAGAATTCCTATTTTATTACAGTTTTTGTTCAGTAGTATTAACCCTAAATTGGAGCTCTTACCCAATATATAAACCCCCCAAAACTGATTCTTACCTGATTAAATCAAATTCTTAAATATTAATTTATTTCATTTTTCTTGTAACTTTTTACAATAATTTATGACCTTATTTCCAGTTAAATATATCATTTATTCTATTTTTTAAGCGCTAATAATCACCTCTATTAATCAATCTTTTATTTAATTATCTAAAAACCTTCTTCAGGATATAATTACCTTGCATATAGGTAGCTATTAGAGCTCTTATTGAATTAGAGCTCCTATTTAATTAGAGTTCTTATTCAATTAGAATTCTAATTTAAATAAAATTCTTAATTAAAGTTTTTATTTAATATCTTAATTAACAATTTATAAAGGGATTTTATTAATATAAATTCTTGTTCAATTGAAAAAGTTATACATTATAAAGAAGCCACAGGCACACGCATAAAATATAAAAAGAAATTTTAACCATTTTAATTTATTATATTAATTTAAAATTTACTTAAAAATAATAATAATTAATATTATTTGAAAAGTAATTAAATTATGGCCTTTTAAGATATATTATATGTATTTCTACCTGGAGGTTGTTGTACAATAGTTACAAATGTCCAAAAATGTAGGTCTTTTTTCTTAAATTCTTTACAAACTAATTGATTAATTTGATTTGTAATGTAACTAATGGAATAAAAAAGATGTAGATTAATTATTATATATAATGATACTTTATTTATTCAATATTATAACCCATAATCAATCCTATAATTTCACAATATTATTTACTATTTTTAATTTTTCTTTTGTTATTTCTTTTATTAATTTTTTTATTTTATTTAATTTTGAAAGATTCTTTTATTCATGTTTTTATTTTATAATTATTGGAATATTAATATATATCCTTTATATATTTATTATCTTTTTAATTTTTATTTTAATTTCAATTATTTTATTTTTAACCTTTAATTTAGTTACTTTTATGAATTTATTCATTAATATTATAATAATATTTATTTTGTTTATTTTATTTATTTTAAGTTTGTTTATTCTTTTCTTTCTTTAAAATAATGATATCTAGAATAAGTTTGATTAAATATTAGATCTAATTTTCTACCATTCTTATATTACCAATTACATCTTTCCCCAATATTATTATTATTATATATATAATATAATATTAGATTTTAAATGAATTTAATTATATGGCTTTTTATGAAACTTTTATATAAAGATAATTAAAAATTGAAAAAAGGTTTTGTTATGTTATATATTTTTTTATTTATTTATTTATTTATTTATTACTACCCCAATTTACCTAGAATATATTACAGGTATCCGGTCCATCTTTTCGTATTTGTTCCAGGTAAGAACCGTGTTCCGGAGAAAACCTACCCGCCGCCTATCTAATTTTTTATTTAATTATCCAAATATTCTTCTTTAGGATATAATCACCTTATATCTTTTTTTATATATTAAATATACAATTCTAAATTCTAAATTATATATTAATATATAAAATCTTAAAATTATTTATCCTTTTTTATTAGGATTTAATATAAAAGTTATTTCTATTTTTTAAAAGAAATATTTAATAATTTTAAAATTAATTTATCATTAATTACTAATTAATATTAAATAAATAAGGTATATTATATATAATATATAAATAGAAGGTATTATAAAGTAATTTAATAAAGTTATAATTGTTAGGAATATATATTCTAATTATAAATTAAAATATATGAACTTATATATAAAATTAAAATCTGTTTATCTTATTAAGGTCATATGACCAATATTCCCATATTATCTAATCAAATTAAATTCTCAAATATAAAATCATTAATCTTTTTGTAAACCTTTATATAATAAAAATATAAGATATATCTTGTAAAAATTATTAAAAATTATTTATTATTATTTATTTATTTATATATTATTATTCCGATTTACCTAAATTATATTACAAGTATCCAGTCCATCTTTTAATATAATGTTCTAGGTAAAAATTATATTTTAAAGAAAACTTATTTCTTATTTATTTAAATAAATTATATTATTATAATTTTAATTATTTATTATATTTTTATTAAAATTGACCTTTTAATAGAAATAATTAAATTTTAATATAAAAAACTTTTAATATATTATAATATTCTAATTCTATAAAGTGGTATGGCAATGGTCCAGGCGTAGAATAATAACAAAATCTAAGATGGTTTTATTATTTTCTTTAATAAATATTAAAAATATTAATATATTATAAAGAAGTTGTTCCGGGGGAGGGCCGGGAAAATTATTAAAACTTTTATTTAATAATAATATTTTTATAATTAATTAAATTCAATAATTAAAAAAGAATATATTTAATTATAAATTTTTATTATAATTTTAATTTTTATTAAGATTTTATTAATTATTTTATTAATTTCCTATAATAATTTCCAATAATTTTCAATATAATAATAAAATTTCATTTTAATAAATATTATTTTCAATTTTAAATTTCTAATATAATTTTAAATTTTATCAAGATTTTATTAATAATTTTATATATGCAGCCACTACGAGCCGCCATCCCCTTCCACATCCCCCTCCTTAAAAGGGGGGTTGAGCTCGCCAGGGCTCAAATCAGGTACAAAATTATATTAAATTATTATGAAAATAATAATAAAAACCTTTTATAATATATTTAAAAAATTCATATTAATTAAATTATTTTTATTAAATAATAAGTTTTAATAGAAATATAAAAAATAATTAAAATTATAATAATAGAATTAAATTAAATTAATAATAAATAGGGTTTTTCCAAAATATGGTTCCTATTTGGAACAAATACTAAAAAATAGATTTGATACCTATATTAAATAATTTAAATACAAAGGTCCGGGCCAAAAGTCTTGCACATGCCCCACAAAGAATTATAATATATATAACCCCTCACCAAAAAGATTAAATATTTTAAATTTTATACCTTTAAAATTCAAATTTAAATAATTTAATATAAAAAATAATTAAAATTAATTAATTTTTTATTTTAAATTATTTAATTAATAAAATATTTATTTTAAATTTTATTATATTTATTATTATATTAAATTAATATTATAAAATAAATATAAATATATTTATTTTTTAATATAAAATATTATTTAATTTAAAATCATAAATAATTATAATTATAAATTTAAAATAAATTATTTTAATTTTTTATAAAATATATTATATTAAATTATATATAATTTAATAAAATTAAATTCTTTATTTAATTATTTCATAAGAATATATATATTAAATATAATTATAAATATTAAAAAAATAATATATATAAAATTTAATATTATTAATATTAATAATAATATAATTTATTTATTTATATAATATTTTATTTAATTTAATTTAATATTTATAAAATCATTATTATTATAATTATATTTTATATTTTATATTTTATATTCTATATTTGAAAAAAGACTGCACAGTATATTTCACTTTGTTTATATTGTTATAGGGAGTTAGGCATATGTAAGACTTTTGGCCTAGACCTTTGTAAAATAATATAATTATTATTATTATTATTATTATTATTATTATTATTATTATTATTATTATTATTATTATTATTATTATTATTATTATTATTATTATTATTATTATTTATATAATATTTATTAATTTTTTATAATAATTTTTAAAAAGTTTTAATATAATAATATTAATTTCATTCCAATAATATTTCCTTAAGCGTACTTACCCCTCAGCCCCTCTACCCCTCTACCCCTCCATCCCACTCCTCCAAATTATGACTCGAAACTTTTCTATTATTGTATTCATAACTCCTTTTCCTAATTACAAACTTGTCACCAATTTTTCTAAAAGTGAATTGGTATAAGGTAATATAACAATGGCTAATCCCCTGAAGACTGTGGAAGGCCCCCAGAATGCGACCCTTAAAGATCTTAAAGGTAAAGAATACACCATTACTTCCTTGTCTTCAATCTGACAATGCTTTGAAGGGACTGAAAAGCGAGACTCCCTAATCGCGATCGAGAAAAAATATCAACAAGAATGGGAAAACCAAAAACTGTTCGATGCAGATGCACCATCGACCGCTGATATTCCCCTCCATTCCATCTCCCCCGCCGAGTTGCGAGAGAAGTTCCCAAAATTTTTTGGCACAATTGCTTTCCCCTATACCAACGGGCGTCTCCACGTGGGCCATGCCTTTTCCTTTAGTAAAGTCGAATTCCAAGTCGGCTACTCTCGTATGAAGGGCATTAATGTCTTATGGCCCCAAGGATACCATTGCACTGGTTTGCCTATAAAGGCATGCGCCGACAAACTCGCCAAGGAGGTCGAGATGTTTGGTCAGGAGTTTCAGAAGTACAAGGAAGAAGAGGAGCCTGTGACTGAGACAGCCGCTGCTCCGGTCCAGAGGGAAAGGGAGGACGTGACGAAATTTACGGCAAAGAAAGGCAAGGCCGCTGCGAAAGCGGTTAAAATGAAGTACCAATTTCAGATTATGCAAGCCATGGGCATTCCCATCCACCAAATACACCTCTTCGCTGACCCGGCTTATTGGCTTGAGTATTTCCCACCTCTCTGCAAGCTCGACCTGAGCAACTTTGGGAGCAGGATCGATTGGCGTAGGCAGTTTGTCACAACAGATGCTAATCCATATTTCGATGCGTTTGTCCGCTGGCAGATGATCCGACTGAAGGAGTTAGAAAAGATTAAGTTCGGAAAACGACATACTATTTACTCAATTAAAGATGGACAGCCCTGTATGGACCATGATCGCAGTGAAGGAGAGGGTGTTAACCCTCAACTATACCTGGCGATTAAGATGCGCGTGCTCGAGTTTACCTCTAAGGGCCAAGAAGCACTCCAAGGAAAGCTTCCCGACCATGCTAAAGTATATCTTATCCCAGCAACCCTACGGGCGGAGACAATGTATGGACAAGTTGCTTGCTTTGTCTCACCTAGGATTACTTACGGCGTATATGAAGCTGCCCCTGGGGAATACTATGTGATGACAGAGAGAGGTGCCAAAAACATGGCCTACCAGGAAATATTCGCTCAAGAAGGCGTCATCAAGAAGGCTACCGACATTAATGGCTCAGACCTAATTGGGTCGGTAGTCAATGCCCCCCTCAGCTTCCACAAGGACGGAGTTCGGGTACTTCCTATGGAGTCAATCCTTGAGACTAAAGGTACTGGCGTAGTAACCTGTGTGCCCTCGGATTCGCCTGATGATTACGCCACAATAACGGACTTGGCTAAAAAGGCAGACTACTATAAGATCCAAAAGGAGTGGGCGGAGTTAGAAATTATTCCCATCATCCAAACACCTACTTCCGACCTACTGGCTTTAGAACTAGTTAAGAAGTTGAAAATTGCTTCTCCAAAGGATGTGAAACAACTGAAGGAGGCCAAGGAGTTGGCCTACAAAGAGGGTTTCTACCAAGGCCACATGCTTGTGGGAGACTTCAGGGGTGAAAAGGTAGCCGATGCCAAGCCCAAGGTTCGTGCTCAACTGATCGAAGCTGGTCTAGCCTTCGAATACGCGGAGCCCGAGAACAAAGTCGTTAGCAGGAGCGGTGACGAGTGTACGGTCGCTCTTATGGAGCAGTATTATATCGACTACGGTGAAGATTCCTGGCGCACAATTGCTACGGAATATGTGGAGAACAAGGATGGAAATGGACTCAACACCTATTCGAGCGATGCTCGCAATGCATTTTTGGGGGTGCTTGATTGGCTCAAGCAATGGGCGTGCGCTAGGACATATGGTCTCGGTTCAAAACTTCCATGGGCGCCTGAGTTCCTGGTGGAAAGCTTGAGTGACTCAACAATTTACATGAGTTACTACACCGTTGCTCATTTCCTCCACAGTGATCTCTTTGGAAGGGAAAAGGGCTCTGGCAATATTACGCCCGAGCAGATGATTGATGAGGTTTGGGATTACATCTTTTGCCGTGCAAGCCTCACCGATGACCTCCTAGCCAAGTCAAAGATCCCCAAGGAGACTCTTGAATCAATGCGCCGTGAGTTCGAGTATTTCTACCCGCTCGACCTGAGGGCTAGCGGCAAGGATTTAATCAATAACCACCTTACCTTTTTCCTCTACAACCACATCGCATTATTCCCCAGGGAGTACTGGCCGAAATCTATCCGAGTCAACGGACATCTACAGTTGAATGGCGAGAAGATGTCCAAGAGCACTGGCAACTTCATGACTCTTGACGACGGTAAGATGACATCCCATATCTATTCATTGTTATGTTATTAATCAGGCCATAGTTGTGAAAAAGTTTGGCGCAGATGCGTCTCGCATAGCCCTTGCGGATGCTGGGGATACCATTCAAGATTCTAACTTCGTCGAAGATGTTGCCGACAATACCATGTAAGTTATCTAAAAATCACTTGGGGTTAGTCGATCAACACATTAACGAGACGCCATCACTAGCCTTCGATTACATACTCTAAGGGAATGGTGCGAAGAGATGACTAAGAGCCAGGATCTCCGAACTGCGTCGAATGACTTTGAGGACGCCCTCTTCGATAACGAAATGAACACCCTGGTACAGGAGGCCAAGAATCATTACGAAGACACGAACTACAAGATGGCTTTAAAGTCCTGTTTCTATGACCTCATAAACGCAAAGGATGTCTATAGGGCTGCTTGTGTAGCCGCTGGAATACCGTTGAACAAAGAGTTGGTGTTCAAGTACATGAGACTCCAAGCATTATCCCTTGCTCCGATAGCACCGCACTGGGCCGAATACGTTTGGCTTGAGATACTTCATGAAGCCAAGACAATACAGGTAGCTCGGTGGCCTGAAGTACCCGAGGCCGATGTTGCCCTTAGTGCGGCCCGCGCCTATGTACTAACGACACAGTCCAACATCACGTCGGCCGAATCGGCGCAAATCAAGAAGATGGCTAAAGGAAAGCAAATGAATTTTGACCCTAAGAAGCCCAAGAAGCTGACGATTTTTGTGACTCGCGAGTTTCCCAAGTGGCAGAACGAGTGCATCGGGCTAATAAGGGAGACGTGGGACGAAGCGACCAAAACGCAGAAATGTACCGACAAGGAGTTGAGTGGTCGCATTGCTAAGATAGGCAAGGTGAAGGAGGCGATGCCCTTTGTGCAACTCCTCAAGAAAAGACTCCGTAACGGAGAGCCGGCTAGCGTTGTGATGGAACGTAAATTGGACTTTGATGAGTCCAAGACTATCACGGCTATGGTACCTGGTCTAAAGAGAGCGGCAGGGCTATCAGATGTTGACGTCTTGTTAGTAACGGAAGGTAGCAAGACGGGAACAGACCTATTGAATGGCGGGCATGTTGAAATCAAGTCACCAATTGCTGAGCAAGCCGTGCCAGGCCAGCCATCATTCCTATTTGAGAATATCGAGGCGTAGTTTGGTATACACGAAAGGAGGAAAGAAAAATCAAAATAAAACGTCCTTGTAGGATCATATATCCCGGTAGCTCTTTCTCTCAGGCAGGGGGATAAAACATTTTTTTACCAAAATTTGAGGCGGTAAAATACTTAAGCCGAAGTTGCGAATATGTTGGTGATAATAATGTGGTACGGGGGGTTTTAAGGTATTGTAGTAAGATGTAATGTTATTTTTTAGTTGAAACCTCGGATTTTATATCTTACCTAAGGAGGTGTTGGATTAGTAAGCCTGAAAATAGTGTGGAAAAATTCTTTCTTTTATAATAATTTCATAAAAAATCTTATTGCTTTATTTTGAAATTTTAATAATAATAATAATAATTTAAATTTTATAATTATAATTTTTTTATATATTATGTGATAATTAAGAATTTTAATTATATTTTAATATGAATATATAATATTATTAATTTAATTATATTATATAAATATATATTTAATATAATTTTAAATATATTTAATTAAATAATGTTATTTAAAAATAGTATAAAAAATTAATTGTTTATAATTATTAATTAAGAAATATAAAATTAAATTTTTATAATTTTGATTTATAATTTAGATATATAAGATTGGTTAAATTTAAATAATGTTAATTTAAAAAGGAAATCTTTATTTTTTTAATTTTTTAATTAATATAATTAAATATTAAAGATTATAAAATTAATTTTAATAGTTTTAATAATTTATTAGTTTTTAGAAGAAATAGATGAAATAATATAAAAGAATATTTAATAATTTGATTATAAATGTTTATTTTTGAAAT
>MU623569.1:0-36731 GCA_025201765.1 Daldinia sp. FL1419 | reverse complement strand
AAAAAAATATAAATTTTTTTTATATATTTTTAAAATAATTTCATAATATTTCATAAAACAATTCCAAAAATTTATACGGTATTATATAATATAATAGTTTTCAATATTTACAACAATCAACTTTAGACCTAAAATTTCAATTTAAGGTTTGACCCACTATTTATAGATTTCAACCAATTAGAAACCTTGAATTTCCGGAACGTTTTATCAAATACAATAGTTTTAATTTTACAATGGTTGTTGAATATGCCCTATTGCCACTATGGTAGGTTAGATGTAATGTACAGTAGGTAGTGTAGGTAATACCTATTGAAGTTGGTGGGGCCGAGGGATCGCGGGGTTATATTGTTGTTGTATTAAGTAACCCCTCGCAGCCCTTGGTCGAATTGGTTATCGATAAGCAAATTGACTACACTTGAAATGGAGGCAACAGGTACCTAGGTTAGGTTACAAACACACACCTACCTACATACATACCTACATACATACCTACATGTGAAGACGCCATCGACCTTGGAGCCTTCAAGCAACGCCCTCGGAAGCCTTTAGAAGTAATCCCATTTATAGGCAGATACTATAATAACGTGGTATCGTATCGCGATAAGAGGTATATTAAATTGTGCCTTCAATTCTTTAATCTTCGAGCAGACCCGCGGCCAATGCCTCGTAATCCTCCAGGGTATCTGGTGCCTCTCCAACTTCGATAACTTTATTTTTGTTTTTGGTCTTCTGTTTCTCGTCATCCGAATCATCTTGGAACCACTTCTTCGCTTTCTTCTTCGGGCGCTTTCCTTCTTCTGCTTCATCACCGCTTCTTTCCTCTTCCCCTGCCATCGGCAGAGACGCCATGAGGGCAAGCGGATCTTCCCTGTCGTCGACACCCGAGAGTCTGGGCATGTTACCCATCGCCTCGTCGTCTTCCACCGCCTCCCGGGCTTTCCGTCTCTCTTTCTTCTCCCGCCGCCTGTCTTTGGCAAGCTGCTTGTCGTCAATGTCTGCTTCCTTGACCTTGGCCGCTTCGCTTTCCACGAATTTCTGTCGCTGAGCCTCTGCGGGTCCGTCCTGTACGAAGTCCTCTTCGGCCTTGATCCTGTATGGGTGATGCGCTATTCCCTCGTCGTCAAACACCACCTTGTCTCCTTTACCCTTAAATTTGAGCATCTTTTTCTTCGACTTAAGCATCTTCTCTCTTCGCTTAGAATCCACCACGAACGGCTCTTCGCCGCCGAGACCCGTAATGATCTTTTTGCCGAGAGCCAGCCCGTTGTCCCCTTCATCCAGATCGTCCCCTTTAAGTACTCGCTTTACGGAAAGGAAATCTTGATCGTCATCCTCGTCATGGTTCGCTGCTTGCCCTTCGTCACCGATCATTTTGTTGTAGTGGCTCGTTAGCACGTCTTGGTTCGTCCGCTCGAACATGCGGTCGTATTTCGTCCGGACTTCACCCTTCCTTCTCTTCTTCTTTTCTCCGTCGGATTCGGATTCCGAACCGCTAGACAGCCCGGCACGAGGAGCGTTCTTCAGCTTCTTCACATCTTCACCCTTCTGGAATCTAATTTGCGGCGCGCCAGGTAATCCCAAGCTGGCAGCGTACGCATCTAAGTCTAGCTTTTTTAAGTCAAATATCTCCTTATCCTTTTGTAAGTGAACAGAACGCGTGTAACTGATGAAGGCTTTTTGCCCGAGATACTTTAGATCTGGGTTTTTGAAACACATATCCTGAATCTGATTCTTAATGTTCTGCTTCTTCTTCTCCCGAACGTTGACCTTCTCTATGGGTACCTTCCTCTGCTCTAATCGCTTAAGCATGCCGTTCTCTTCGCTCGGGTCCAAAAAAAGCACTGCCCTTCCGTTTCTCTCGTAGCGCGCTGTTCGCCCAACTCGGTGAATATAGGTATCCGTATCTTCAGGGCAGTCCATCTGCACCACCCAGTCTACCGCGGGGAAGTCTACACCACGTGCTACAACGTCCGTAGCAAAGAGACAAGAATATTTAGCTGCTGCAAATCTCGACGTGATCTCTAGCCGCGCTACCTGTTTCTGCCTACCATGCAGGTGCAGAAGCGGAATACCAGGCTGTAGATGGCGGAAGCTCTCGTAGACGAAGCGGACCTGCTTGCCCGATGACAGGAACACTATCATCTTGCTCTTTAGGTTGGCTTTTATAAAGCCGTACAAAGTTTCCATCTTCTCCGCCACGGGTGTAACTAGGTAGTGTTGTGTTAGCGTCGCCGGGGTCGCGGCGGCTGCAGCTTCGTGAACGGCCACGTATTCGGGGTCCTTCAAGCTTAGTCTCGCCAAATCCGAGACCTTCTTGCTTTGCGTAGCGCTGAATAGCATGGTCTGTCGCGATTTGGGGAGATGCTCTACGAGCGCGTCCACAGCGGATTGAAATCCCATATCCATGATCCGGTCGGCCTCATCCAGGACAAGTATCTGCAGATTGTCCACGTCAAATCCGGCCGTCTGGTCCAGATGTTGTAACATTCGGCCCGGAGTGCAAACGAGAATGTTCATTCTTCCTAGTCGTTCGGCCTCCTCGCGTAAGCTCTTACCCCCAATAACTAGGCCGGCGGAAAAGGTATGATATCTCCCAACTTTGCGTAGTACCTCGAAAATCTGCACGGCAAGCTCGCGCGTAGGCGATATTATGAGCGCACCTAGTCCATCGTACTCCGTCCATTGTGCACGGTATAGTTTCTCAAGGACAGGAACGAGGAAAGCGAGCGTCTTTCCGGAACCAGTCTTGGCTGCACCCAGGATATCGCGACCTTTTAGGCCGAGGGGTATCGCTCGAGCTTGGACATCGGTCAAGTTTTGGAAATGGGATGCTTCTAGGCCGGAAGCGGTCGGCTTCGAGAGTGGTAAGGTTGAGAATTTGGAAGTGTCTTCGGATTTGAGATCCTAGAATCTGTTAGCTCTGTGCGATCCGAAGTAGGAGGTCATTACTAACAAGCTCGTCTACGGCATTTTGTAATTTTTGAATATCTTCCTGCTCTCTTTTTCTCTTTAGTGATTTGGTGCTTTCTTTGTGCGAGTGCAGCTTTTGTGACGCGCGATTCCCAGCACGATCCGCAGGCATCGCGATTTCGAGTTATCAACGGCTTACAAAATGAATTCTAAACTTTCAATACAACCTTGGGAAATTTTGGGAAAAAAATTTTGGACTTGGCGGGGATTCTGCCGGAGTCTAGCTAGCTTCCAATCGCTGACCGCCTTTCAGCCACAAGATTATCTCCACTTAGGTACAAGTGTGTACCTGCTCCTATTTCCTGTATTCCATAATCACATGCATCCTAATTAGTCGAAATAAACGAACAACACTACACTTTGAAATCTCACCGAAACACATCAACTTTCTACGGTTAACTAACTAGGTACCTACCTCCCTAGGTAGGTAAAGATTAAGAGATATTAACAGTTAAACATTCTAGATAGATCCATCTGCTTCATAGTATTTACATTTTAGCTGCAACTCAATTGATTGAGTCAGGACCTGAAAATGCAACGTTGTATCATTTTCCAAGAGCAACTTCTCTCGCAACAGTCCCGGATCCTGCAACAAATTATCTAATCCTAAATGTCTTTATCCAAGTACATCTTACTGCCCTACCCCATATCCATATATAAATCGAAAAGTGGTTACAGTTAGCCTCGTTAATATAATCTTATAAATTAACCAAAATTCATGACCAGATCATAGCCTAGCCCTCTCTTTCTCAGGTTCGACCTCATTGGCAATTAGTTCGGCTGCCCTCTCTGCAACACCCAACACCGTCAACATGGGATTAATAGTAGGTATCGTCGGGAATATTCCCGCATCCACGATACGCAGTTTCTTTAACCCTCTAACCTCCAATTTCTCGTTAACGACGGCCATCTCATCCTTCGTCGTATCACCCATCCTAGTCGTCCCGCATGGATGGTAGACAGTATGCGCAGCTTTGCGCGCGTAGTGGCTAAGATCCTCGTCCGACTGAACTCTTGGCCCAGGCGCAATCTCCCTCTTAATCCAGTCTTTGAACGGCGCCTGTTCGGCTACCTTGCGGGCCGCTCGCATGCCGAATACTAAAGTAGCCGCGTCGTAGCCTTCCGGATCCGTGAAGTATCGGAAGTCGAGTGACGGCTTAACCTTGGGATCCGCCGATGTAAGAAACAAGCGGCCTCGCGAGCGCGGCCGCGGGATATTTGGTGTCATGCAGAAAGCATAGCCGTCCGCAATGTCAGGGTATCCTAAACGGAGGGTATTGAGCGTAAATGGGATCTGGTAGCAGTGCATCATGACGTCCGCGATATCTCCGTCGGAAAGACCCTGCGGGTTGGCAGCCGACTTCTTGGCTCCGGCACCAGGCTCTTCGCGACGCAGGAAGATTCCCGCATCCGAATCCATCGTCGTCTGGTTAGACGGCACGGGCTTCTTCAGCTCCCACATGATAATACTTTCGGGATGATCCTGCAGGTTCTCACCGACGCCTGGGATATCGCGCACGACGGGGATTTCCAGATCCGTTAGCTGCTTCTTAGGCCCCAAACCTGATAATAGCATGAGACGAGGCGTATCTACGGCCCCAGCACTCAGTATTGTCTCGGCCTTTGCTTTGACAGCACGCGACGAGCCGTCTTTCAACGATAGAGTCACGCCGCTCACGACATCCCCGCTAACGTCAATTTTGGACACCCATGCGTGTGTCAGGATCGTCAGATTCGGTCGCTTTTCTTCACCCCTAAGGATTGGGTGGATATACGCAACAGAAGCGCTGGACCGTCTTCCATCGTCCGGGTTGTAGCTCACCGAAAAGAATCCGACACTGGGTTTTAAAGAACCCGTTTGTGAAATTTGTTTATTGAAGTCGTCGATGACTGGAATATTCAAGGCGGAGCTGCACGAATCGACCCAATCTTGGCACAACTGATTGCGATGCCTTGCGTGGACCGGTTGGATGGTATTCTTCAACCTATCTAACGCCTTCATGAAAACGGGGAAAGTCCAACCCCGTGCTCCCAACGATTGCCAGATATCAAGGTCATATTGGAACGGTCTGAAAGAGATCAACGTGTTATGCGAAGAACAGCCTCCCAAAACCTTGGCTCGCGAATGTCTAATGTAAGAATTGCCTGTGGATTACGGTAAGGTAAGAGATGGGGATTTAGGTAGTTAACAATACGAAAACTTACCCATAGGCTGCTCGGTGGTGCCGTAGTCGTAATCGAATTCACCACCCAATAGTTTTAGCCATTGCTTAAGGTCGAGCACGCGGTCATCCATAAAATCACTAGGACCAGCCTCGATGAGAAGGATGTTTTTGTGCGGTAAATACTCTGCGAGCCTCGCCGCTACGACGCAGCCCGCTGTACCCCCGCCAACAACTACGTAGTCATACTTGTCAGTATCTGATACTGAGAGTTGCGTAGTAGTCATCTTTCTTTTTCTTTCTCTCCTTCTTCTGTTGTACTTTTCCCGGTAGGGGGTTTCTTCTACCAAGAACACCTCGGAAATAACTGGAGATAGGCTAGACACGTATCTCGAGCTACAGGTCCTGTGATATTACAAGTCAGCAAGACAACACTCTGCCATGTGGCAGTTAAGACCTATTAATTAGTCTTTCGAACCCCTCGGCGAATTCCATAGGAGAGCTGCCAAGGCGGTTCGGGACTCGGTCAGTTGCCATACAAATTTTGAGGTATGGACCCTGACAAGCTTGATCCTTTACAATCGGCCCACTAGGAACGCTGGCCTACGGTTACATGAGTTGTATGCGTGCAGCAAAAATCTTTTGCGCGGAGCGGTGAATGGCCTGACTTGCCTGACTCGTCCGAATCGTGGCCGGGCTACCGGTCAAAGAAGCACACGCTGTGGGGAGCACAAACGGATATAGGGCGATCTCGCGGCTTGGTCTATTCTTGGTTGGGTAAAGATGAGCTCCTAGCCAATCCACTGACCTGCTATGTATGCGCTTGGCTAATGCCAACCAGTCTTGTCAACCCGCTTAACCCACCTACATACTTGGGGAAAAAAAAAAAAAAAAAAAAGTCCGCCCTTTTTAACGTTTGCTTGCTAAACTGTTTGACCCTCTTCTCGAAGTCTATCAAAGACGCAATCTACGCTAGGTACGAAAACGGTTAAGTTGCCTGTCAGCCCGAGGTTCCCAGCTGAGACTTGGGAGATCGATGTCACGAGGCATCAGCTTGGGAACAATCCGGCGGGGTTCGTTCGTGGGGCCGCAAAGTGCCAACGCCGCCAACAAACACCGCGTTCTTATCCACTTGATGACGTGAATCTTTATCCGGGCCGACCCAATCGATATCCACGTCCGAAGTGCGTGTTTCAGGTCCTAGTTACACCGATAGCTTCGTATACACGCACCGAATTTACTCTAGTTTGTATTCTAGCAATATTTCGTACCAAGGGGACTCCTTGTTCATAGTAGAGATAGAAACACACCCTATCCTCTCCACTCTCAAATCAGTTTCCAGGTACTCAACACTACAAGCCACACATTTCAAATCTCACGCTCCTCTCCGAAGATTCAACTGCGGAAGCTATAGCATCAAGTTGGTAGCGTGATACCCCATTGATGCACAATGGAGTTTAGGGATATGGACCGACACGCATTTTACGCGGGGCATCCGCGGCCTTTGGCACCGTCCTCGGGCAGTTTCGAGTCCATCGACCCGTCAACCGGAAAGGCCGTCTGTAAGATTCATAGCTCCTCGCCCAAGTCTGTTGATGCTGCGATCCAGTCGGCCCAAGAAGCATTTCCGTCCTGGTCTCGCACTCCCGCCGTGGAAAGGGCGCGCATTCTACAACAAGCCGTTGCTCTTTTGCGCGAGTATAATGATGCCCTCGCGCGTGTCGAGACCATCGACACCGGAAAACCCTTCTCGGAAACGTCAACGGTAGATATTACCACGGGGGCGGATGTTCTCGAATATTATGCAAGCCTAGTAGCCAGCGGCGGATTAAATGGTGAATCTTTTCGCCTTCGGCCGTCGGCTATGGTATACACCTCCAAAGAACCCCTGGGTGTATGCGCTGGGATTGGGGCCTGGAACTATCCGATCCAGATAGCCCTTTGGAAGTCCGCACCCTGCTTGGCAGCCGGGAATTGCATGGTTTACAAACCGAGCGAGTTTACGCCACTGCACGCCGAGTATCTAGCCGATCTCTATCGTAAGGCTGGCCTTCCTGATGGCGTCTTTAATGTCGTATACGGCGGTGGCGACGTTGGGTCCTATCTGACGAGACACCCCGCTATCGCAAAGGTTAGTTTCACCGGACAGGTCAGTACTGGGATGAAGGTAGCTGGTGCCGCGGCCGGGGGGATGAAGTATGTGACCATGGAATTAGGCGGCAAGAGCCCGCTAGTCGTCCTTCCAGATGCGACCGTAGAACAAGCCGTGGATGTAGCTATGATGGCCAATTTCTTTAGTACCGGCCAAGTCTGTACGAACGGTACGCGGGTATTCGTCCCGAACCCCATGAAGAAGTCGTTCGAGCACACACTTCTCGAGAAGATTAAATTAGTCCGAGCGGGCGACCTCTTTAATCCGGCGACCAATTTCGGGCCTCTCAGCAGCAAAATTCATTACGACAAGGTGATTCAGTACGTACGCCAGGGTATTGAGCAGGATAAGGCGTCGTTGCTAAGCGGAGGGCTAGAACAGCCAGCTAACATACCTCCCGAACTGAAAGAGGGCTACTGGGTCCAACCGACGGTTTTTACGGACTGTACAGACGAAATGACCATAGTGAAGGAAGAGATATTTGGGCCCGTAATGACTATCCTGTCGTACGACACAGTTGACGAAGTGGTTCAGCGCGCCAACGCCACAGAGTTGGGGCTCGCGGCTGGGGTCGTGGGTCGCGATATTGACCTGTGCCACAGCGTCATCTCGAAGCTCGAGGCCGGAATTACTTGGATAAATACCTGGGGCGAGAGTCCCGCAGAGATGGCGGTGGGTGGTTGGAAGCTAAGCGGCGTTGGAGTGGAAAATGGGAAGAGAGGACTCGATGCGTGGGTTAGGAATAAAAGTACATTGGTCGAAATGGGCGGGAGCGTACCGACCGCGTTCTCGAAATTATAAACATGAAATGACGATACGGTTTACGTGGAAAAATATGAAATATGGGTAAGTATACCTAGATGGGGTTCTTTGATTATTCAGGATTTGCAGTAAATAGGACTACGAAGGCCACTTCGGAAAGAAGATGGGTTTGGAATTACCAGGTAGGATGATTATACATACCTACCTAGGTAGTGAGCAGTCCCGATTGGTATCGCAGGCTAGAGCTTAATGAAAGTCAAATGGGGCTGTCAGATACTATTGACCATGAAAATAGAAAAACCGCATCATGGGCAAAGAGTCCTCGAATTCTAAGCGAAGCCAGTACTTTTGCCTACTTTTCCCTCCGCCGTAAGAGTAACGTGCGGATCAAAGTCCTACAGGCTTCCATAGGGCTCATTATAATACACACGAACTAGATCTCTACGTTCTAAGCCTTGACTTGGATGTTTGTTTGATATTCATTCCAGGTAGATAGATAGATATTCCTATCCTAAATCCTAGAATATTTGGTACCTATCTCTTTTCCCATTTGTAGCATCAGCCTTATTTACTCGAAAAGCTATAACTACCTACATAGGCAGCTATATATATGGCATAAGTTTAAGGTGCGTGCACGTCTGGCGGGTGCCTAAGAACTGAGAATTCACTGTGTAATTGAAATATGAAACAAAATGGTAAAATGGATTCTTACGATTCAGATATAAGCCATGGTGTCAATCCACATATTTATAAGCCCTTTTCAAAGACTTTCTAAATATCGATGCTTCGGATCAGCAAGAAGAAAAGAAAGGGAGTTGGTCATGTACTCTACCCTCACCTCAGGGGGAGCCAGCTAGACACACATTAGGTTTTACTTAGCCGTTAGAAACATTAATAAATGTTAGTAGGTACCTATTTTAACGGGTGGTAACGAATAACGAGATGAAGCTCGACAACACTTAGTAAAGAAACTACCTACATTCAAGGCAATCCTCGTTTTTAAGTACTCTAGATAGGTCCGTAGTTAGGTACCTATATAATCAGGAATATAAATAGCTTTATCGACTTTTCGTAACATGGAGGAATAATTGATATACTCCTCGTAGTCGAAGCCAAAGTCAGACGGCGGTTATGTCGAGATACCTACCTCTTACCTGGGTAAGTACTCACCTTAGTAGTTTGAACTTTTTTCAAGCCACTACCCTAACTACGTTAATAGTAGGAGCAACAACAATACCCGGGAGTATTATTAACTAGCAGGATTTACGTCGCGTTTGAAGATATGCTAGATAACCGGCAATAACTGAGTTACTGAAGATCTCCGATAGATGATAATAGACAAGACGGAGGTATTTACCTCAAAATATGTTGGCGTATATCTCATAAATACTATCATGCAGTTCCTGGCCAGTGGTTACATTTGCATATGATGTCGTAGAAGTTCTCTTTATTCCCCAAACCCCTTATATATGCATATCCGGCTGGTAGGAAGCCCAACCCTTGTGATTTGGACTAGACCTATGCCGCCTGACCACCGTAATTCCATAAAATTTGTGTTCCATAAATCATCATTTGCCAACGAGTGAAACGGTTAGCCTTGTACGACACATAGAACAATGGACTTATTCTATATGTATGGTTTCTATAGCTAGTAGATAGTGTTCCTCGCGGAACAACGTTGTTGTCTCTTCGCTTCTTGGCCCGCTTCGTGATACCCTCGATAAAAAGCTCGAGACCATCACATCCTGGGCGTAGTACTATTAGACCAAAGCCCCAAGTATTTAACCATCCTCTAGGCTATTTTACCCTCAACTTCTCGCGTACTGGTGATTATAGCGTCGTAATTGTCGGTAAAATATTCTGGATACGGAAAATCGATAATTTCAGCCGAAATCTCACCCATGCTTCCATCTGAGGGCTCGTGTTGCATAGACATTACGACTTTATCTGCAACGACGAAAAAGCACACGATGGGGGAGCATGGAGCAAAGGCGATGTATTTAAGGAACCTCGTGATGAAACTAAAAATTTGCTTGCAGGACTTTCCTGCTTTCCGGGCTCGATGGCGGACGTGTTTCATAAAATAGTGCATCTCTATATCGAATGTAGTCGCTCGGCTCAGCCTTGGAAGCGAACTGATAGAGACACGACGGGAAAGCCTTTCGCCGTTTGTGCGTGAGTGATCCATGATTGCAAGCTCGGGATGTCGAATTTTGTGATTCTTCCAGAGGATTTTTGAAACTGAGATAGAAAGAGCTCTAAGACAGGTTGTCCAGATACGTGGGTGTGTGTGTATGGTGGACTTAGGTTGATAGTTGCTCTATATAGGTATATGTCAACATGCCTCCTTTCTCGGGGAAATCTAAATTCTCTTGCCTTATTTCTATCGTATATCGAAGAATGTGGCTTTTCTGGCCGACAGCTTCTGGGCCCTTGGTAAGTATGAGACTGGTGTGTAAATTTCAAGACGCATTGAAACCTAGGTAAATTCGAGATCGATTTATATACCTAGGTAATGAGACAACTTCAGTCGATCCAGTTTAATATGCAGTGGGTGTTACCTATTTATATCGCGTTGATGGGGAAAATACATATTACAATCTTTGTAGTGCAAGGACACGTTTGTGTTATGACATACCAAGCCGACAAGCTTCAAACAAGCGCTGACCGACGATGGTGAACTAAACCTTATTATAGAGCTCCTTTTAAAGAAACGCGTTGCGCAGTACGACGCTGTTAGGGTTCGTACAATATGAAAAGCAACTCAAGGACTGCCTCTTTTCCGAACGGCTTGATGATTCCGTAGGCACGAAGCGGAGTTTTAAGTAATCCGGATTCACGAGGCGCCCTAAAAATTAAAGCAAGTATAGAGTGTTAATAAGATATTGGTCGCCAACTATCTAACTTCCTACAGCACCATAGTTTAGATTTAGGATATTGAGGTCGAACAGTGTTTGTTTTCATCGCTGAGTTGGGCTCAACCCAAAAGGTTTGATAGGAATGGGGATTGCTGAGGGAATGTTACGTCTTGATTGTGACGCCTATTGGCCGAATTGGGCGTCCCAAGTATTGTGCGCAAGTATTACAAGCGCCCGTGAGTTGGCTGGGTTTATGTTTCGATAGAATAGGCTTGCCGAATATGATCCGTAACTACGCTGGCCGAAAAGGGATGTTTCCCAACCCATCTCGACAGAGAGGATGCCAATCTCTAAAGCTATAGACTACTAGCCGCGATTTATGGTCTAAATGAGTCCTCCCATATATCCTCTCTATAGCCCTCGGTGAGACGGTCGTCTCGGCCAAAAAGCTCCTGCCAGCCGACGAAGCCCCTATCTAAAATGTAGACTTGCTGTTGCTTGGACGCACTGACCTCCTCCTCAGCCTCTTTATCCTCTGCAGCCTTCTTCACCGCGGTAGCAGCAGCACTAGCGGCCTTCCTTTCCCTGAGGTATCTGAGAGCGGCGCTAGGACCGCGCTGCTGGCTCAGGGCGCAGTGAAAGACGACCACCTCCTTATCGGCAAGTTTGCGTAGCAGGGTGGGCATGGTGGCGTCAAGGCTACGGCTAGGGAAATGTAGCGACGCCTTTATGTGCCCGCCTATATGGTCTGCGCACCAGATGGAAGGTATATGTTAGTAGGCATGTTAATGAATGATGTAAGATGAATCGGATCAAGCCCAATTGAACTTATCAGTCGATAGGTGTTTCTTTACTTAGTTGAGAACCTTAGAGATGAAAGCTAAAGAATGGGTTGACAAAGTAAAGTAGGGATGCAAAACATACCGTCATCTCGCACGTCTACAATAGCTATCCTGGAGTCCGAGGGCATATCGTCTACGGTGGCGAGAAGCATTCCCCCTAGCTTTGACGCCGTGATGCGTGGTAGGTTGGAGATAGTCGCCGCAGACATTTTGAACATTGCCCGATGTCTTGGTGTAGGCTGGCTGGTATCTACGTGTGGAAAACCAAACGGGAGCTAGAGTGTCGTCTAGTGAAGATAATGTAAAGTTAAGATAAAAGTTGCAAACTTGGGTCGAACTCAAGTTAGTTAGTTCTAGGTTACTTGAGCTCTGCTCAGCCCTTATGGGGTAGTAGAACTTCCATATTATTAGGTTAACCTAGAAGATTACCTAGGTACCTACCTAGGTACATGGTATAATAGGTACGTTAGGCTAGTAAGTACCTAGGTACCTATATGTGGTTACGGGGAGGTACATGTACCTATGTACCTAAGGCATGTTTGCCTCCTTGATTACTAACCTACCTAGGTACCATGTATGTTTATATACATAAGTAAATATCGTCTACACGTGTATCTGCCCCTTTACGTCCACCTAAAGGTAACTTACCTATGCTTAGATACCCCCTGGGTTAGACTTGTCTGGAAGGTACCTAATCCGCACCCTTTTCACAACGTATAAGTACCAACACCATTACTAAAAGTCATAGCTCTCTATCTTTATGATGCCACCCATCTAGGTTAATATGCTATTCTACATGCACTAAAGATATGTCTCAAGGCCACATACCATCCCACATGTAGAGCCAACCTTCCCAGTACTTCTCGTAGTTACCTACAAGATATGATAGCCCATCTCCTTCTGATCCGACCTTATAAGGTCTCGTGTATATGCCTTCCGTCTTTAAATGTCGCTTCATTGCTATGTAAATCGAGAAGCTACTTGGCATCGTGCCCACAAAGTAGTCGCTTCCTAACAAGACTATTAGATCGATTAGACCCTGTTGGTCCCAGCTCAACGACTCTAGCTCCTCTAGATCATCATCTTCTAGCAAGTCTGTCTTGCTAACCACTCTCATCTGCGCCATCTCGATGGCCGCGCCTGCAAAGTTTTGTGCCTCCAAGGGGTCTCCTGTAGCTATGTACGCCGCTTCGAAGCCTCGTTTGGTAGCTTGTTTTAGATAGGCTTCCGTCTGAGTAGCGTAAGTCGGCCAGAAACTTAGGGCGTCACTCTCCGTCCTTAAGTGTACGCCGAGAAACTTGCCGTCCTCTACTCCATTAGCCTTCGCATAGGCGCGCATCTTTTCTAATGTAATCTCGCCTAGGCGGAGCAGTTGTTCGTTCAGTTTCAGGATATTACCAAACGTATTCGCAAATTCGGGACCGTCGCGATAGATCTGCCAGTCCCATAGGACCCCCCAGTTGAAACGAATCAGCCGCGGACGATCCTGCGATGGCGGAGGATGCCCATTTTTGGGATCGTTCAGCCACCTGCGGAACCTATCGCCGAAGCGGTCCGTGTGGCGATTCTGATCTCGCCAATCGCAACCTTCGCGATTCCCAAACTTCTTTGGAGTGATATGCTCGATGTTGGGCTTGCTACTAACACCGGGTATGTCCTTGATACTGTCGTAGAGAGTAATCTGAGGACAGTGGGTGGTGAAGGCGTCTTTGAAGTGCTTCTCGTCAAACATGTATTCGAGAGGTAGATAGTCGGTAAAGAGATCGGCTAAGTCTGTCTCGTTGCGTTTTCGGATCTTGGGCACGACAAGGCCCGTGGCGCCTGCTTCGAGACCATATCTTATGCAAGTCTGGATATAATTTCGTATGTTACCGATGCCACCTGAATTATTATCGCAAATGTAAACTAAGCCTTGTACCCACTCGGCCTCCTTGCATACCCTTTGCAACGGCCAACCGACGAAGGGCGCGTCGGGAGAGGACAGGTCAACATCGGTTTGGGGTAGAGTAGGAGAACCGTTCGAGGACGGGGGCGACGGTGATGTGGTTAGTGATTTAGTGCCTCGAATAGCGGAGGTGTCAAGCCATCTTTCGATAGCGGGAGCAGGTGATCGAAAAGTCCACGCTGCGATAAGGAGGACTATACAAATGGTCGGGAGGAGAAGGTTTCGACGCGGCATGAAGCCTACAATCGTTTGATAACCAATTACCATCGTAGGGAAGAAACGGTGGCACCACGGGTGCGCGCGGGATGGGACCGGCGAGTAGAAATAGGAATGGTCTAGGCGTAATTAGAACACGGTTTAGGTGGCTAGGTGGTTAAAAGGACGGTGGTACATTTCCGGCTTACGAGTCCTGGCTTATTGCGTCATGCCATTCAATGTACCTAGGTACTTCTATCGTGGCGAATTGAGGTATTCTTTAGAATTCTGTACCTTGATATATTTCCACTTACACTCGTTTCGCTTTTAAGAAGATTCCAGCTGAACCGTAGCACGATGTGCCTCGTAGAATTAGCCCATGTTAAGGCAGCATAAGCCTCGGACAAGTCGTCATTATGTGCATAATGTACGTAAACTCTACCTACGGCCTCAAATACATCTGCAAGCGCGCATAGCATAGCACCTCGTATTAAGTCATTTGGATCTATACTCCCGAGAGCCTCGAGGATCATGCCAATGTTCCGGCGGTACGGCTCACCACGGATTCAACTGCCACTCACGTTCCGCTATCTAGAATCCGAATGGCTGACGCATAATATGCGCTATTGGTTATCTCACTTCATACGGTAAACTCCGACTTGCTTGAAAAATGACGAGCAAACCAAAAATATAGGATATACTATCGATCCCTAGACCTCCCCCGTTTGGAATATTAGGCCTTGGCGATCCAACCGGAATTAATAAAGAAATCAAATATCCTACTCCCCTTCTGCGAGTCTAACCGAGAAATCTCCTTCACTTGCTTCTTTTTTAGGGCCCCATTGCCTTTTAAACCTTCTTTGAATATTTGCTCTTTTATCATCAAATACGGCTTCGGCTGTATCCGGCAAATTTTGCATAGCTCTACTTCCTCTGGTGTGAGTAGATGCAAATCTGGAGCGTTGTCTTGGGTTAGCACAAGCGGCTGTACGCCCGAAATCGGTTGCGCGACGAATTTTTGCTTTCCAGGGGCAGGTGTCCCGTTAGCCGCAGCCCCGTTCACAACCCCGTTGGTGTATCCGTTGGCGAGAGGCTTAGGCTCGCTGTTTACCGAGGCATCCGCAACGCCTTGGGGTGCCGTTCCAGCCGTAGCAGGTCTGAATGGGAGCTCGGGGGCTACAAGCAGAGCAGCACCGCTAGGTGGTTCCGGTTGAACGTTCTGCTTGGATCGCTGCGCCGAAGCCAGTCGTTCACGGTCCATCGATCCCATGGGTATGGCCTTCTGGATGCGTTGGGCTTTCTCTTGTTCGTACTTCTCTCCGCTGCGAAGATCCCCAATCTTCATATTCCTCCATTCTTGAAGCTGTGCGATAGCCTGCCGCAAGTTCAGCTCGTCCAGCAGGCCTTGGCAGAACGCTTCGAAATCGTCATGGTTCATCATGCGCGCAAACGGTTTGGCTTTGCTTAATATGTCTCGTTCTTCCTTAGTCCTCTTCTTCTCTTGCTTGCTATTTTCCCTATACTCTAGCAGGTTGTGCTCGAATATGACCTTCTTCCGCTCCACACGTTGAGTAAGCCGACAGTTGTAGATGTCCATGACGGTGAGTTTGAGCTCCATTTCCGGCTCTAGGTTTCCTGTGTGGGGATTGATACCGTCGCCGGGGTCGAACTGCATCAGCTGGACCGCCTCCTCGGCCTCGTTGGCGTACTCGGTCTCAAATTCGAGTCGGCCAGGCATGTAACCCTGAATTTCGTGGCAGGAAGGCACACTGGCTGTAGGTTTCGTCTTAGGCGGCATCGGTGGCGCGTTCTTCTGGGCCTCTCTACGATCTTCGATGCGTCGCTTCTTACGCGCCTGGAATTCTTCGCGGGATATCTCTTGCGCCAGCTCCATGTCCGACGGCTTGCACCGTTCTGGAAGTGGGAAACATGGAGAGTCGACGTAGACCTTGAGGTAATGGTCTCGCACCTCATCTTTATGACGATAACCGCCGATATGATCTGCGATGTCCGCCCACGACCCGAGACCGTACGTTTCGCAACCCTCGAGTAGAAGTAGCTCCTCATCTGCCCCCCAATCCCTATCGAAAATGGGGAACGAATTCTGTTCGATAACCCTGTAGGGATGGGTGGATGGCTGATGAGAGCCGCTCGACGCGCCGTTTGAAAAGCACTGAACGCAGAGGTCGTACTCGTTGCACGCGCTATGGGCGCATCTTATTCGGACCTGTAGGAGTAGAATTCCGTTAGCAACTGAAACGTGAATATAGATAGATAAGCGCCGAAAGGAGCTGAAATAAAAGTAGAATATGATAAATACATACTGTAGAGGTAATATCTGCCGAACAAACATCACAGACGTATTTAACACCGCTCTCACCACCCCTGGTGGCCGTCTTCTTGCGGATGACACCCATGTCGTCGTCCAGTGTGAAGTTGCGGGATTACGAAGTCCGATTAAAGAGGACTCCGCAATTAAATATCATATGTGGTTTGAGATAGACGGACGGGATAGGTAATACTCTTCATGTGTAATAGAGTGAGAATTCTACGTTGCGCGATGGATAACGAAGGTTGATTATAGCAGATGGATGACTTCCTTATGAGGTAGGTGACTATTAGGTAGGTAGGTAGGTAGGTAGGTAGGTAGGTAGGTATGTAACACGCGGTTTAGGTTTGTTCTAAAGTTTAGTGGGTTAGATATGGCGCCGATTTGACTAATGGTAGGTACCTTCACCTGTCCTGTCTTAACCCCAAAAAGGCTTGAGGCTCTATGTCTAGTCACGTGGGGTAGTACTTTACCTGGCATTAATAAATTCATTTGAATACTTATTTAGGTACTTATCGGGTACATTGGGTACCTTTATTCCAGTTTCATATATCAAGTCGCAATTATCCTTTTCCTTATACAGAAGGTACATATGAAGAAAAAGCGCAGATATTCACTCAAGTAAATAGTCGTAATACATGGGACATACGAGATATATTACCTAACCCAAGATAAGCTGGAACTTCTTTAGCTTCAAAAGTTGTTCCTGGTATTCGGCCGACGTAACCACCGAGGTAGCTCGTATCCATCCAATTGTATCATAGCATTCTAGCACTTGTGATACCCCAGGCGGGGTTACAGTTATCGTCCTTTCCCACTATACCTAGGTAAATAGACTAGTAACCATAGGTAGGTGTGCTCAAGTACCTAATGTAATGCTTATAGCGCAACTTGATTGAAATGGCCCGATAATCGAGCACCACACATTTATTATATTGGAATTATAATACCGTAACTATCCGTCTTCCTCATATCTACTTGTTGGCTCTTTGAGGTAAATACTTGCACATTTTCTAATCTAACACCCCACCGTCAAATTGTGCCTTCCTCTAAGCAAGTGAGGCCCTCCTCGTCTTTGCTACCTCGTCCGTGCTATTCTAGTCGCTATCATGCCCGACAAGATCCTCGATGACATCTCCCACCGGCGCTACAACCCTCTGAGGGGGTCGTGGCTCTTGGTTTCTCCCCACAGGACAAAGAGACCTTGGCAGTAAGTGTGCTATGGTGCATACGAAAGAAATAGGCCACTCACTAGGCTTTCGGTTAGAGGTCAGCAAGAAGCCCCGGGAATCATCACGCTGCCGGAATACGACCCGAAGGTGAGCGGCATTCTTCTACAATGCTATAAATCCTGCTAACCGAGTCCGAGTGCTACCTATGCCCTCGAAATTCGCGAGCGCAAGGCGACGCGAACCCAGACTACAGCCAGACTTTCGTGTTTGTTAACGACTATAGCGCCGTGAAGGAGCAACAGCAAGATTACGAGGCAGAGCCTTCGGGCAATGGTAATGACCTTACCCCAAATGATTATTAACCCTTGTTAATCCGAGTAGATCTTGCTTCGTTGCTACTTCGAGCCGAGGGCGTTAAAGGCAAATGCTTCGTCCTTACCTTTTCGCCCAAGCACAATCTCACACTGGCCGATATGCCCGCAGCAGAAACTCTCCCAATCGTCGAGACGTGGACTAGGATTTATGCTACCCACCTTGCGCCGACGAACCCCCTTTCTCAAGTTGCCGCTAAGCTGGATCTGCTGAGCCGCGAAGCGCCTCCCGAGTCTCTTGCGCCGCCGCCCTCACAGCAGTTACGATACATGCAGATTTTCGAGAACAAGGGCGCCGCGATGGGATGCTCAAACCCTCACCCGCACTGTCAAATTTGGACTACTAGTACGCTACCGGAGGAACCAGCCGCAGAAATCGTCCAGCAGATCAAATACAGAGCGGAGCACCAAGGGCGTCACTTGTTAGGGGATTACGTCAAGCTGGAATTGGAAAAACAGGAGCGTATCGTGTATCAGAACGAGTCCTTTCTGGTGGTCTGTCCGTGGTGGGCAATCTGGCCTTTCGAAGTTATGATAATCACTAAACGGCACGTACGCGCGTTAGTAGACCTGACCGAACAAGAGAGGTTAAAGTTTGCCGACGCGATCCAGGAGGTGACGAGGAGATACGACAACCTCTTCGAGACGAGCTTCCCCTACAGCTCCGGCATACACCAGGCCCCGCTTGAAGGAACGGAAGAGGAAATCGAAAATAGCTGGTTCCATATGCATTTTTATCCGCCTTTACTACGGTCAGCTACCGTGCGCAAATTCCTGGTCGGATATGAGTTAATGGCGGAACCTCAACGGGACATTACGCCTGAACAGGCCGCGGCGAGGTTGAGAGATTGCGCGGGGGAGCTGTACCGGGGGAAGTTCCAATAGTACAAGTACCTATACAATCTAAGAGGGAATACGATACTATAGCGTTAGATATTTATACCTACCTGCCTATGCGAGTTAGGAACATGCACGGCAGTACATATGTACCTTGCATTGCAAACGTATCCTATATTAAGCTTGTCTCGTACGTGTTATATAGGTACCCATTAAGCCTCCGTCTCTTTTTTCCATCTTCTTCACTTTGCTTTCTGAAAAGCATACCTATACTTCAACGTAAAAGTTGTATTGGCTCACCATCCACACGATACCAACGGTAGCAAAGAAGAAGGTTGTCGCAATCGGACCCATGTGCGCCGTCTTGTATATGGCAAATTCCGAGCCAAAATGCACAAGCGCGACAACGTACGTCCACAGGGTGATTTGGTAGACAGGAGCCAGGTGTAGGTTGTAGCTAGCATAGAGGCGCACGATGGCCGAGACGATAGTATAGGTGCCAAATAACCTGCCAGCCAGGGGTGTGACTTGATCCTGGGGACGCCCGGCCTTTGGATTGGACGTTGTGGAAGCAGGTACGAGCTTCCGAGTTGAGTCTTCTGGATCGAAGCTGGCCGATTTTGGGGACAAGGAAGGATTTGGTACGAACTGGCCGTTGTAGAGGCGTCGCGAAAAGTGTAGCGTTATATAATTCTGAACGGCGTTTCCTACAGCGAGGATGGAAGTCTATAGTTTCAATTGGTTAGTCGGGAGAAGCGGAGAGGCGGAGAGGCGAGAAAAGGAGTAGGAAGCGAATTTCGCATACGAGCATCATATAGTAGGGTAGGTAGCCTTTGGCAGGTGGGAGGTAATCTTTGAGAACTTCCATGGTGGATTTGCAGAGAGGTAAGTTAGGATTCTTTAACGCTGTTATATTAGAGACCTAAGTAAGGTAAGGCCGTCAAGGTGCATTGGTAAGTTTTACCACGTCGTGGGGCCCATATCTTCTTTTAGACAATGTTAGATATTGTAACTACATGTACTTCCATATTACCTAGGTACCTACCTACCTACATGCCTTAGTACCTACCTTCCTACCTATGTATTTGCAGGCCCATGTATATGTAGGTAGTTATATCATATTATTTAGGTGATAAACGGGAGCACAACTACATAGTAGGTACGTGTAAATGTTTATCTAGGTACCTTAGTTACTTTATTCCACCTTGCTATCTTTTAATATCATATCCTAACCGTTATTTATATTTCCGATATTTAATCAGTATAACTACTCTAACGTAGGTAATATAATTTATTTCGACTGGTACCTGATTTACGCTGGTTCCCAAGTTCCCGGATGGCCATATATTGAATCCACTAACCTATTAAGGTATTGATGCAGCATGTTACTAAGGTAGGTAGCTTCCAGTTGATCTTTTTACTGACCGGGAAACCCCAACGCCGCACTAGCACACAATATATTCCTCTATCTTTCCTCCTTCTACAAACACCAAATATATTATATTTATTGGGGGAACTTTTCGGTTTTATCTTACCCAACATGGATTTTGTCACGGATAGCTTCGCAACCGTTCCGCAGAGCGTGCTACTGACCTTTGCTGGGCTCGGAGCTCTCTTTACGACGTTCAAAGCCTGGAACTTTCTCCGTTTTTTCTTGGACACCTTTGTCCTCAGCGGTACCAACGTAGGCTTCCCTTTCTTTCGATAGCATCTTTATCTCACGCCTTCATCTAACGTCTAAAACCCTACGATATAGCTGAAAAAATATGGAAAGAAGGGTAGCTGGGCTGTGGTAACGGGTGCATCCGACGGTCTTGGAAAAGAGTTTGCTACTCAGCTCGCCGCCAAGGGCTTCAACCTCGTCCTAGTCTCTCGTACCTTGTCCAAGTTAGAAGCGCTGTCGGAAGAGCTAGAGACCAAGTATGCGGGCTTACAGACGAAGGTGCTCAGCATGGACTTTTCCGCCAACGACGAGGCCGATTACGCCCGTCTTGCTAATCTGATCACCGGCCTCGACATAGCTATCCTCATCAATAACGTTGGCCAGAGTCACCATACCGCTGTTCCTTTCCTGCTTACCGAACAGAAGGAACTCCAAGATATCGTCACCATTAATTGCCTAGGTACCCTCAAAGTCACCCAGCTTGTCGCTCCAGGGATGCAGGCTCGCAAGCGTGGCCTGGTCCTCACGATGGGCAGCTTCGGCGGATGGATCCCGACCCCGTACTTGGCAACCTACTCAGGCAGCAAGGCGTTCTTGCAGCATTGGTCCTCTGCCCTCGCAGCCGAGCTTAAGCCGAGTAATGTCGACGTCCAACTTTGCCTTAGCTACCTTGTCACGACGGCGATGAGCAAGGTACGCCGATCTAGCGCTCTCATCCCTAGCGAGAAGCAATTTGTCCGGGCTGCTCTAGGCAAAGTGGGATTGGGAAGTTGGCAAAGCGTGGCATATACTTATACACCGCACTGGAGCCATGCGCTTATGGCATGGGCCATCGAGAGTACTCTTGGCGTCGGCCACTGGATTTGTATCTGGGTTAACCTGAAGATGGAGATGGACATCCGAGACCGCTACTTGAAGAAGGCGGCCCGAAACGCCAAAAAGGAGTAATAAAACTCTTTGGAACTAAGATAGGGCAACATTCGTCATAAGGCTACGTCTGAAGGGGTTACGATCGGATTTAGGTGTCGCTTATATAGAGTGACAAATCTTGGAAGATCAAAAGGTCTCTAGTTAATTTAAATTTAACCTATCCCTTTTTTCGATAGATTTCAGCAAGTAAGTTAATGTGTGATTCCTAGTATATTTATTGGTAACATCGTTATTATATTATTGTAAAAGCTAATAAGATTGTGGAGGCTATCTAGGTGGATATTTATATGTAGGTTAGGCAGTTGCCCGGTTGCCTGGCAATTGCCTGGCGACTGTACCCAGCTGCAGGGATCCACAAATATAGGTGGCGGGTGAATTTGATGACCAACGGTCTAACCTATATGTTGTTTGCCAAAAAACATGATCTAGTAGAGTGAAAATGATATTCAACTTACATTAGAGAATGTTGTGGTGAATGAGAAATGTGCATGTCAGAAGAAAATATCAAAGAATTAAGCCAATGACGTTGCTGTTTGCTTATGAGTACCTGGATACATGCATAAGGTATGCAGTACGTATTCAGCATTTGGGCCCACTTATTGGCCAAGCTTAGAGCTCGATTAAGACTAGGGTGACAGAGTCGCGCGACAAGGGAAAAAATGGACGAGCTACAAGTTGACCTCAGCAACCAAGCAACGAAACTTGGAGCGCGTGTGTCGTCAAAGCTTCCGCTTTCGATTTTCGAAAAATAAGCTAAACATATCTCACACCTTGCGAAGTTGCGTCAAAGTCCAAGTCCCTTCCAAAGCTGATAGTTTTTCTTCTTATTTTTTTTTCTGTTCATTTTAATTCAAGATAAGCTTTCCTTTATTTGGAATTTGGGAACGCAATTAAAAAGAAGGAAGATTAAAAGAAGGAAAAAAATAATAATCGTGGTTTCCCTTCTCTCATCTTCCGTCGGTCTCTCCCATCACCATTCTAGCAGAAACTAAGCTTCTAGGTTGCCATTGATGATCCGATAGCAGCTCGGTGCCTTGCCCGCCTGCATTGGCTTCTCTCTTTTATCCGGATTCACCTTCTTGTCGCTGTCGCGCCTGATTTATCATCTTTGAGCGAAGACGTACAATCACTATGGCTTTCCCTCAGACACCGTCTCACACGCTGCCCGGCGCCTTCTTACACACTCCTGCCATCGCGTCGCGCTTCAACGCCCAACAGGATCCGGTTCGTCGTCGCTTATTTCGAGATAACTCGGCTTCCAACGGTGAAGTCGCAAAACTCGGCCACGATCACGGCCTCGGTCTTGATGCTCCCACCCATCCTACCGAAGAGCAGATGATTCAAGCAGGATTACAAGCTCAACAAATGGCTCCTCAACCTCCTCTAGCCAAGGCTGCTTCCTACGTTAACAGCGCCTTATCCAGGGATGGCGATTATCCGCAACTCGACTCCTACTGTAGACGTGAGTAAATATTCGATGCCTCAACTTGATAAATTTAGTTCTAAAAAAAGATGCTACAGAAATATCCTCCGACTACGATCTTACCCGGGACGACTCTTCCTGGGCCCCTTTCCACAAGACTAATATGTACCCCATCCCTCAAAATGTCCTCGAGCAGTACAATAGGGCAGAAGTATCTACGATGATGGGGTTATTTGCCGAGCTGAACCACGCCTGGGTAACTATCGACAACTGCCTCTATCTTTGGGATTATACGCACCCGAACCCGGAGCTCACAGGTTACGAGGACAGCCAGCACAGCATCACCGCTGTGAAATTGGTACCCCCCAAGCCCGGCGTGTTCAACAGCGTCATCACGCATATCCTAGTCGTAGCTACGACCTCGGAGATATTTTTATTAGGGGTAGCTGCCAAAGAGGCCCCGGGTGGCGCTAAAACCATTGATCTCTACGGTACGAGGATGTCGCTACCCCTGAAAGGTATAGAAGCCCGTGTCATAGCCGGCTCCGCGGATGGCCGCATATTCTTCGCTAGCCAGGCGGATAGTGACATCTACGAGCTTAAGTACCAGCAGGAAGAGAAGTGGTTTACCAACAGAACGGAGAAGATTAATCATACCTACCGCTCGTGGACCGCTGCTGTTCCTAATCCAGCACAGATTCTCTGGGGCAAAACTCCCACCGAACACATCATAGACATTGTCGTAGACGACAGCAGAAGCCTACTCTACTCCCTCTCCAACACTTCAACCGTGCGAACCTACCACATAGAGCCGCCGAACAGGCTCATCCAAGTTATTGAAAAGACTAAGGATGACTTCTTGCGGGACATCGCCCACACCCTTAGCATGGTATCGCCTCTGCTCAACGAGCGCACCGATATCGTGTCCATTAGTCCTATTTCCGCTGTGGAAGACTTTAAAGTTCACCTGATGGCCCTTACGAATACGGGGTGCCGTCTCTTCATGAGCGCTACCAGCGCCGCCTCTTACATGCTCGGTTCTTCCGAACAAGCTCCCCAGAGCATGCAGCTCCAATCGATCAAGTTTCCCCCGCCGGACCACCGGAGGCCTAGAGTCGACCGATTCGGAGGCCCCGATCCGTTCGACATCCAGGGTAAGACCCTGCTGACGAGCCGGCGAGGGATGCGCTTCGCGCCGGGGTACTTCATAGATATCGTGATGAAAGATAACGAACCCAACGGGGACGTCCTATTCATGTCGGCTCCAGACAGCGGGCGTATCAGCCACGGACGCCAGACTCAAAATTTACGGTATTACGAGCACGCTAATTGGATCGAGATCGGTAGTAGGGCTGAAGACGTCGGTCTTGTTACCAAGTCCTTCGCTGCGACCAACCAACCTCAGGGATTCGGGAACGAGCTAGCCGTGCAATTCGATGACCCTAATGGTAGCGAGTTCGCCATCCTGACGAATACGGGGATACATGTAGTGCGTCGCAAAAGGTTTGTGGATATTTTCGCCTCAGCTATTAGGGCCGCAGCAGGAGAAGAAGGCGTAAAGGCCGAGGTGAGTAGGTTCCGCAGCGCGTATGGTCACGTCGAGACCATCACGGCCGCGCTGGCTGTTGCGTGTCGCCAAGGGGATAACGGGCGTCTCGGGGCAGCCCGCGGCGCCATCGACCAGGCTACCCAGGATCGGGCGAAGCAGGTCTACATCAACTTCGGCGGGAACCCTAGGCTTCCTGAGCAGGACGGGCAGCCGGCAACGGTAGAGATGGTGCAACCTTCTACCCGACATGCGGCCTTGGCCTTATATCTCAGCCGGCTTGTCCGATTATTATGGAAGTCGAAAGTTATACAATTAGGAAGCGACGCAAGTGGCGCGTTGGCAATCGCCAGCGTTGTTCCAATCGATAAGCTGAGGGAAGTTCAGGCAAGCGTGGAGGGCTTGAGAAGCTTTTTGGATACAAACCGGTCATTTATTCAAGGCCTCTCAGGTCCCGCAGACCTACGCAGAGCCGGAAGCAAGCAGGAGGAGCTCGGATTCCAGGGTGAGCATCAGGCTATGCGTGCCTTAGAAACGCTGATGACGGGTATTACGGAAGGCATCTCTTTTGTCACAACTCTATTCGATGAGCGCGTTACGGATATATTCGCTCGCCTGGATGAGACGTCACGGCAGCAGCTCCGTGAGCTCACCTACGAACAGCTTTTCTCCCAGAACGGTGGAAAGGAGCTTGCCAAAGTCCTCGTCAAGGCCATCGTCAATCGGAATATTGAAAATGGGTCTAACGTTGAAACCGTAGCGGACGCTCTGCGCCGTAAATGCGGCAGCTTTTGCAGCCCTGACGACGTGGTTATATTCAAGGCCCAAGAGCAATTGAAGAAGGCGTCAGAACCGACTCTGAACCCCAATACATCACGTACGCTTCTCCACGAAAGCTTGAGGCTTTTCCAGAAAGTCGCAAAAAACCTCACAGAGGCGAACCTCAAGTCTGTGATCGCGCAGTATGTCTCTTTGAGATATTATGCCGGGGCTATTCAACTTTGCCTCGTTGTTGCCAGCGAGAAGGATCGAGGCAACGCTGCACTCTCCTGGGTTAATGATGGTAGGCCCGCCGGCGATCCAAGGGCCAAGTTTTTCGCCGAGCGCAAGATCTGCTACAGTCTAATCCATCAAGTCCTCCAGGACCTAGACACTGCCTCTGGTCAGGAGCCTGAAATGATTGATGGAAAACCGACGCTGATAGCAACCAAGCGCGCGGAGGCTTACGATGTTGTCAGCAGCTCGCCCGACGAGGTTTTCCATTTTGATCTCTACGACTGGTACATACAGCAAGGGTGGACGGACCGCCTTCTTAGCATCGACTCGCCGCACGTCACGACCTTTTTAAGTCGTCTAGCTGCCAAAGATGTCGAGCACGCAGACCTTTTATGTAGATTTTACACCATGCGCAAGCAGTACTTCGACGCCGCCAAAGTCCAAGCCAATCTTGCGCATTCCGATTTTTCTATTTCTATCAAAGATCGTCTTACCCTACTAAGCAAAGCGAAGACGAACGCTAGTGTTATGACGGCTGGCGTTAGCCGGAAAGAGCAGCAGCTCCTCAACCATGAGGTGACGGGGCTTCTCGAGGTGGCTCACATCCAGGATGACCTATTAGAGAGGCTTAGAGTGGACAGCAGAATACCGGCGGAACGCTTACCAGATATCGAGCAGACTCTGGACGGTCAAATCCAATCCCTCAGTGATGTGAGTTTTTCTTTTCTTTTGGTCCCAACCAGAGACATTTGAAAATCAGAAAGCTAACATTTGTCAACTAGCTCTTCAATGGCTACGCTGACCAGGCCGGCTACTACGATCTATGCCTTCTCATCTACCACGTTGCCGACTTCCGGAATTCTACCACTATCGCCCAGACCTGGAGCAGCCTAATCCAGAAAACTCATGAAAACGTTGCGGAGCAGTGGTCGGCGTACGAGGAGGAGCGCCGTAGGCGTGGAGCGCAAGCCGGGGACCCACCGCCTCAGCCGTATGAAGTGCTAGTTGGCCAAATTCAAGACATCTGCCATCGATCCTCCAATGATTCTTTCATATTCCCTGTTCCTACGCTCTTGCCGGAGGTCTGCCGCTACGCTTTTGAGAATGCCCAGGACAAGAGGATCGCGGCGGACGTTAACTGGCCGATAATCGTGTTTCTCAATTTAGGAGTAAGCTTTGACCTCGTGGTTCGCGTCCTCGAGCAAATGTTTGAGGCGCAAGAAGTGCCTTTTCGGGGCCCCGGCCGAGTGAGGATTATCGAATGGATCACGTACGCTATCAGCCAATGGATCCGCGATTTGAACAGGAATGGCCGTCCGGAAGCCAGGTTAGAGTCCTGGGTCAATGACTTGGTTTTACAATGCGAGACCTGGGTGTCTACAAACCTACGAATTAACAACGAAGGCGGTGCAGACATGAGAGAAATTACGCGCAGCTTGAATGAGATAAGGCGAGCCATGGAGAGTTTCATTGTATCGCCGACAGCCACTCGGAGTATGGGTTTCTATTAACAAAAGGCAGCCCTAACATAAAGTCTCGCTCGGAATTTGGAATTTCACGATTGGGCGGCTCGGTGTGCGTCAGGTGTTGGAATAGCAAATGCTCTATACAATGGGGTTAAAAAGAGTGATAATAGGCGTCTCGGCATTCTAGTATACGAGTACTGCGCGTCCGATGTTTGGGCAAGGTCAAACCTCATCCGGCCGATACGAATTATTCTCGGTAACTCGTCACTCGAATCGCAAGGAATAAGAATATTCCAGCGGCGGTGTTGCGATGCCGTCGTCGTCCGAAGGGTAGGATAAGCAGCGTAGTAGTAACTTTAGGATCCTACTAGTCCATGTTTCCGCGGCGTTCTAATATACCGAGATAATCCAGTTCCAAGTGAATAATCAGAGTCATTGTGTAAATTAACTTGTAGTGCCTTCTTCTACTGGGGACCTAACCCATCTAATGTCTTTAATTGATATTGACACTCGCTTGAGATTGCACAATACTCTGACGACAATTTTGCAACTACCAAAGGTGGACGTCCCCAATAGCATTCCGGGGAATATAGCAAAACGATACCTTCAAGAATAGAATAAGATCGACAGAATATAGGGCTGATGTAATTCAGGGCAAGTACGTAATACATCCTATTAATCACTTCACGATTCCGGCCTCTGGCAAGTAGCTAGAATTGCGGTCCAACTCAGATCCCACCTTTCGCCTTTATACTTCTCTTGGAGATGGCTGACGATATGCCCGTCTAGCATCCCTTGGGCTTTTTGCTTACTCTCCTCGTTCCAGTACGTATTGACCATCCAATCCTTCATCGTCCTGTAGCTACGAAGATAGTCTTCGGCGCTATTCACATGAACTGTGTGGGATACGGTATTGACTTGAATGTTCTCGAACCCGTGAGCTCGTAATTCTCCCTCTAGGCCCTTGGGGTCTGTCCACTGAAGCTTCCCGTGGATCGCCATAGGAACCGGGTCGGGCATCGGCGCGTCGAACGGCAGGCTTTCGAAACACGATCTCATATCGGGTCCCCAGCCTTTAGTATATTTATGCCAGGTGCTAAAAGCGAATACTCCACCCGGCTGAAGGATTCTCATCGCGTCTAGGAATTCGTAAGCAATTCTTTCATTTCTGTTTTATATATATATAAGAAAAAAATCCTGGGACCATACCTACTAGCACGTCTTCCGGCTTTGGGATTGTGTGCATAGCGCAATTGAGGGTTACGTGAGAGAAAGACGACTCCTGAAAGTCGGAATGCTATAGGGAGGTTAGATACCGATTACCTATCACAATCCTAGCAAACGAACCTGGGCATCAATGACGGCGGTCTCGACGTTTATCCAGCGGTACTTAGTAGCACGCCTCTTCAATATATTCATGAGATTTTCGTTGAAGTCAGCGCAGACTACCTTGCTCTCTTTTAGCAATCGGGGGTCGACGCAATCTTGCAAGTGCGCTACGATAGGACCAGTCCCGCAGGCGTTATCGAGTAGTGCGAACGGTTTATTTATTCATTTTCTGAGGCCTGCCTGCTGAAGAAGCAACCCGGCGGGACCTCTCATGATGCGTTCCGAGTTCGCGATTGTTCGCTCCAGTTCTTCATCGGTGAGACCGCCGGCAAAACTTCCGTATAGCTTCTGCAGCTCTTTCTGTTCGGTGATCGTCATGATGAATAATAGGGCAACTAGCGGCAGTAATAATTAGACAAGTCTATTTTCGAACATGTCCTCCAATGGTTCATCACATCTAATATATAGATACCAGAATAAAGTCCCCGGAAAGTTTCCGGAAAGTCTTCGAGTTGGAGAATGTAAGAACCTTGAGAGCCAGTAACAAATGCACTTCTCAAGGTCCTTTTTGGCATTTGTTTGCAGAGCCTTCTTTATTTTCACGAGAGCAATCAACGAGTCCCTTATTTCTTTATGCGTAATTTGTACGGAGGTTCAATTGGTATTATCTATTAATAGTATAATATATGAAATGACTTTTAAGTTTATTATATCTTTAGATTGGGCGATATTATTGTGTTTAGGTGGGGTTATAATACCAATTGTATATATGTTTAATGCCAATTATAGATAATTATAATTAGTTAATATGTATGATATGTGTAATATGATTATTTTAATATGTTATATATTAGAAGAATTATAATATAGGCTTTAGTGGTTTCTGTTCTTGGTTTGACGAATATTACCAGCATACGATATAATATAGGGATAACATAAGGCTTTATATTGCAAGAGAAGATAGGTAATGGTTATATGACTTACATGCCTTAATATGGCATACTACAATTAGGAAGTACTTATGTATTTAATATTATATAAGGATGGGTTTCTTACCCATCTCTCTTTTAAATAATTTCTTCCTTAAATAACTTCAATATACCAATTTCATTCTCATTATTATTACTTTATTATTATTTTACTTTTATCTTATATATGTACTTACCAATAATAGGCCTTAAATATATCATATATTTATTTATTAAAGTAAATTTTCAATATAAGTAGAATTTAAAGCTAATTAATAGGATTTTATTAAATTTTAAAATTATAAGATTATAGATTATGAGGTTTATAATTATAATATAATATTAAATAAAAGTAAATATATATTATTGTGGTTAATTATGGTTATATGATAGTTGTATGACAACAGGCATTCTAACCCCCTGTTATAAAAGGAGGAGGTATTGCATAATTACCTACTTAATGTATATAAAGGTTTCAAAGCCCTTTTGAACTCTGAATAAATAGCTCTCCTCCAGAGATATCTTAATACACCAATCTCACTATTTTTGATTTACTTATTACTTGCTTTTACTATTATCTCTTTCATATGTACATACCTACCAACATTATAATTTGCACTTATAATATTATAATATTAAGTACTTGATATATATCTCTGTATTTAAAGGCCTTATAAATATATTGAAGGCTAATATCCCATTAATGCAATTAAATTCTTTTATTAATCTTAACGTACCCCACAAGTCAACCGATCAAACAAGTCAACCGATCAGCAAAAATACATACAAAATACATCTGTGCATAAACGTGCATTCTATTTAAAAAAAATTGTATCAAAATTCAGTTTGAAGATTTAAATACCTCTTTTAAAAGTAATAATTACAATATTTTTTCTAAATTTTATGTAATTTTTTTCAATTTATTAAAAATAAAAAACGGAAAAATGGGTCTAAAATAATCGATATTTTAACTAACTTCTTTTATACCCCTGGGAGAATTTTTTCAATTTTTTTATAATATCAGATTTATATAATATAAAATATATCAAAATTTAAAAAAATAAGATTTAAAATTCGTAAAGTTACGATTTTTAAATTTCTTTGATTTTCGGTTATATTTCGGCTGATCGGTTGACTTGTTTGATTGGTTGACTTGTGCGGCATGTTACCCTTATTACAAAACTTTTACCTAAATTAATACTTATAAATAAGTACTTATATATGTATATAAGTAAATATCCAAATAAAATTATCGATAAAACGTCAAGCTACATAAATAGGTATATATCATTTTAACCAGATACAAAGTACATTGGCTAATACGTATTATACTTGTCGTAGTTAGAAGTGGATCAACATTTTGATGCAACGCAATAAACAATTTGGCATCTTTGACCTTTGTCCTTCATTTTATAATTGCCCGGCGGGGTCGGTAATTGCTAGTCTAAAACCCGACATGTCCTTTAAACGACTGTGATATTAACACCGAAGGCTATTAAATTATGCCTTCGATATCGCGCCTCGTCCTGGGCGCGTTGCCGCTTTTTTCTTCTATAGCTTTTGCGAGCGCCAACCTCAAAGAAGGTGTCTTGCCGTCTTACCACTACGGAGCCCCGATCGCTGTTGAATGCATGAATAGGAGCATGTAAGTCTGCCCACGCGCGGCTCGTACATTCAAACTTGGTTTCTACCTGGCAGCTGCTAATCTGCCCGTCCTCAGAGAGACCGGCGAACATATTCAGAATGCCAAGAACGAGATCCAATGGATTCCCTTTCCAATCTGCAATGAGACTGGTAAACCCCTCGAGTTCGGTTACGGCGTAGAAGGCGAGCTGAACTGTACTATACCCGTGATTGACGATCCTTTCTTTCACCTATTGGAGTTCTATATCCATAGCGATGCGCCCCTCGCTTGCCGCCTTCCTGCTCGACCCCCTGCCCAAGTCGAGATGGTCGGCGAGAAGCCGTACGAGCAAGAATACATACCGCTAGTATTCGCCCTAGCCGGAACCTTGCAGCTGAGCCATCTTCATATCAGCACCCATCTCAATATTCTCCTACATAGCACACCGAAGCATCACATCCACCCCCACGACAGCGGCGTCCTAGATAGCGGCGCTGCCTATAGCACGAGCCCCCTTAGCCACATGGATGGTAGCTTCACTAAGAGGCTGGTTATTGGCGACCCTTTACCCCTGAGTTTTAGCGTCAGGTGGTTTCCTACCCCAGCGCTTCCCAAGATCGAAGGTAAAGTCGAGTGGCAGGGCATGGGTGGGCATATCTACGCTAGTACCGTATTTTATGCCCTCGTTTCGTTCATCGCTGGCGTCTTGGTTTCGGGTGTCTACTTTTTTGGCATTATATTGCCTAAGCGACTGAAGAGTCGCGGCCTCGGTGGTGCTACGCCTTTAGCTTATGGGCTCAACGGTGTGGGCAACGGGTGGGGCTACTCGAAGAGGATGGATTAAAGATGTTTTGGTATATCTATTGGGCGTGGATGCGTAATAAATCTTGTAAATATTGAAAAGACGATGAGTAATGGCACGCCTCGCCATGCACAACCTCGGAGGCTACCAATTGTATTTTATACCTACGGGAATGATACCAGACGAAGGGAACAGTAGCTACAATTAATGAAACAACATTGATATCCATCTCTTTCCGTTCTGCGAAGTTTAATTATCACCCGAAGACTTGACTGCGCTGTCACTGTAGCTTCTTCCTCGTCTCTACAGTACTGAGACGTTTTAGTAATCGCGCGTACATGTCGATGCTTAACAGGACGGCTTCTATGGTCAGCATACCTACGGATTCGGTTGATTCGAATTGAACTTACCAACAGCAAGGTAGCCTCCGTATAGACCACAAAGTAGAATGATTTTCTGCTCCGCGGTCACCACCGCATGGTCCCAGAGGAATGCCTCGTACATACAAGTAGCAGTAGTCAATACGGTCTCGATCCCGTATACAAGGAGTAGCAATTCAGCACTACCGTTCAGCCCGCTGTTGCCAAGCACGCGGACCGCCCATAGAGACACCGGTAGGTGAAAGACGAGCTCTAAGAAGGCAAATAGAGGGAAGAAGCTCGGAATGGTTGCCGGCGGAGGCGCGAAGAACTGGTCATTGTACGTCTCTATATAATAAACTCGCAGGTCGTATAGGAAATGAAGCGGCGACGACGGCGGCACCCATAGAGACTCTGGATACAGTGGTACGAGGTCAACGCCTGCGGATGTTAGGCGAGGGCTATGAACTGAACAACTGGACACTTCAACATGTCTTCATTTACAAACCTTGGGTACATCCTAACCAAACCGAAAAGCAAAATACAAGTGGATAGTAGGTACTTACAGAATAATACGGGCAGATGAATAAGGAAGTACGCAAGGTAGATCTTGTCTAACAAATGCCTTTTCGACATGATGTAACTCAGAGTTTTTGCTATAAATTATGAGTGAGGGCTCGAATTGGAGCATTGATAAAATTCAAAATCGTTGGTCAAGAATATGCCATGTGCGGGAAATTGGAAGCACTGTCATTTAGTACTGTAGTATATGCCCCTATTCATAGACACAAGTGAAAATCATTCAAGTAACCTAGCCTTTTATATACCTTGGTTTCTGTGCGAATTTTATGAGAATCATTTCCATTATTCCTGGGTTTTGAATGCTAGGAACGTTACTATCATATATTTGTACAGTTGAGGTCAGGATGAGATGTATTGATCAAATATTAAGGAGGGCCTTAACTTGCATAAGCCTTTACCCTTCAACAGAACCTGGGTGGTTAGATGGCTGTTTCTATACTCGCTTCTAGCCTATTTCCCCATATGCCATCTTGTAAATTCCGCTGCCCATAGGCATCCAAAGAAAATGGGAACCAATGCCATTAGGAACCACCAGAGTTCGATAGTGAAACGGGAACGAAGCCATCGCTTAACCCGCCACTTGAACTGGCGTCTATGCGCACATTTTGACGTCCCGAATACGAGACACCCTAAACCGGGACGGGATTCGCATTCAGCGTGTTCGCGGCGTCGCTGCATAAGTAACCTGGAATTAACATTTAGTAACGTTGATACTTGTCACTCTTTTCGCCCTGGAGAATACGCTACTGCCGTTTCGGCCTATCTGTCCCCAAGAGCATCGCGCAATCCTTACCTGACGCTACCTCTGCAAAACTTGAGGTCGCTCCCCAAATCGCAGCGACGATCGTTCGGGCACTCCAAGTGCAGACTTCGACGCTCGATGAGCCAATCTACCTTGAGCTGAAGCCCGGTATCGACGAGGCAGTAGAAATATCTGTTGGTATGTTTTAAAGACAAGGCATCTGGGTACGTGAGACGCTGACTGATGAGGAGATGTAGCTCTGGTGGTAGATTTTCAAAGCTCCTTGCTTCGCTAGAGGAAGATTCGGCAACGTGTTCTCTGCCTGGTCCCGGTCGGAACATTTGACTGCGACGCATAATATCCATTATTTGGATATGCGGTAACTCTCCCATATCGCGTTCTTTCGGTAGTAATACAAATCTGTTAGAGGTTATGAATAAAATCGTCGCGTTTGACCACGAAGGGCGAGTCTAGATTTGTACCATCCTGTTGCCTAGACCCTAAACGTCTACGTAGGTAGGTAGTAACAGATATGAATTTGGAAACTGTTCCTATCGTCTGACTACATTCGTTACTCGTGTTGATCAATGTGGGCTTGATGTAAAAGTAATAGTATAATTAATGTAATGTCACTGTTATGTACTTTGTAAATGATGAGATTATTCTATGGAAACAAGTAAATACGAAGTTATTTACTAAAAGATGAGTACATGTAGGTTGTGATTTACTAAGTTGCTGCCTGCCTACACCCGCGCATACATGTACACTACTTTAATATGAGCCTACCTACATGGATGCCTGTACTTCTCATTCCAAGTACCTTAGTAGGCTCTAGGTATCCTTGCCTAAGGTAGGTAGGTACTGAATACCTTATTAGGTACCTTCTATGTAATAAGACGACCATGTGATAGCGCGATTGTATACCTAACAAACTACATAGATGCTTTTAGCGCGTCCCGAGCCGGGGTTAAGATGTACACTAAGTTCCCCCACTACCTACACCAAGTTAGTACCCGGTACCTGGAATTATCAAAACCAAACTGTCTTGAGTCAACTTCTCAGTGTTGTCAACATCCCAGAATTCTAACCCTAGTCGATCATGACTCTGCCCCTGTCCTTCTATTATATAACCAATTGCCTCGGTAGCTACGCTAGCTAACAAATAACTTAATTATTTACTTGAAAGCCCAACACGGTGTGATGATCTACTCTGAATAGTTAATCGCTATGGCTTCCCCAGCTGCTCCCACTTTGAACGGCGACGACGGTAGCGATTACGGTTCCGACTTCTCGATAGGAGAGGAAGATATTGTAAACAAGCTGCTAGAGGATATTGGTAGTAACGTTTCCCATATTAGCAGTGCTACGTGTACCGTACCCGATTCCGCTCAAATCGTCTCGCCCATTGTCTCTCCTGTTAGCTCTATCGCCACGACGGTTAGTAGTCCGTCTATCCTGTCTGCACCGCCTGTTCGGGAGGATGGGCGCTATGCATCGAGTTCGTGCACCCGCTCCGAAGATGCGAGTGCCATTTGTGCTAGAGCCGAAGAGCCCGCAGCTGCTCGCGAAATTCCTAGTCTGAATTCGTACGTAACACCATCTTTGCCGCTGGGCGGCGTCCAGTACCCGGATCGTGAGTACTTTAAAATAGCATACATGCATACTCGCCAGACATAGAGCACGTCTAACTAACTACTAGTACTTAGTCAGTTGCATCTTATCTGAATCTAAATCTAATATAACGCCCAAGGAAGAGCACGTCGAGCCTCGAAAAAACTTAGCTTCTCCCCTGCAGCGTTTCCGTTCCTTTCCTAGAAAGCCGCTCACGGTCTCCGACTTGGCTTCCGGCGCTTGGTGCGAGCTACAGTATTGGTACACGCTTACATTGCTACCTGGAGGAAGGAAGACCAGGACGGCGGCAATGCGGGGTGGCACCCGCGTTCATCAGACCCTAGAGGATCAGGTACACACCACGGTCCAAATCAGCATAGCTACCAAGGAAGAAGCATTTGCGCTGCGGATATGGAACGTTATCCAGGGTCTCCGCACGCTCCGAGAAGTTGGCATGACAAGGGAACTCGAAGTATGGGGGATCATCGGAGGCCAAGTCGTAAACGGCATCATCGACGAAGTCAGCCACGTCAGCCCGAATGCAGATTTTGAGAAGGAGCTTGTCCAATCCGAATCGTCCAAGGGCTTCACTACAAGCCGCCTGAAACAGCAGACGTCCTTGACGGAATTTTTGGAGCCGCCCCGTAAGATTTACCTGACCGACGTAAAAACGCGGGGTTCGGATAGGTTGCCTACCGGGGCCGCGCTCAGGCCTGCCAGGGTTCAACTTTTCCTCTACCATCGACTCTTGGGCGAGATGGCTTCGGGGACGATAGACTTCGCTACCATCTTGGATCGGTACGGTCTTACGGCCAGCGCTTTATTTTCTGACGCTTTCATGGTTCAGGTAGGTGATTTGCACGACGAGATATTTTACGACGCAGATTCGGATGTAGGGGGTGACTCGTCTACTACGCGTAGTGAATACGATACCGGTCGGCCGGACTCGTCCCCGAACCGACTACCTCGGGATCTAATTAGATATCGATCAATCGCGCAGATACTTCCGCTGCTGCAGTCGGAACTGCGCGAAACCTTTCCACAAGGCGCGGCTACAATCGGTAGTCTTCTGGCGGTCCAGTATCGCCATAGGGATGATGGCCGCATTCTAGGAAATAACGCGTTCCCTAACGACCCCGAGGCTTTAGAAGGCTACCTCGGACGATACCTCGAATGGTGGCGGGGCGAGAGAGATGCCGATGGCGTTTCCATCGAAGAGACCTATAAATGTAGGTCGTGTGAGTTTGCAGAAAGTTGCCAATGGCGAAAGGACAAGGAAGCCGAGTTTTTACAGAAGAAGAAAGCAATCATAAAATGAACCTCACATTCAATTACGCGTCTAATAACTAAATATCCAACTCTCTTCCTCTCTCGTTCTTAATAGTTTGGACGAACTGCACGAGTCAACTTTAGTTTTTATGTTATGGTCTAAGGGCGGTCTCGACATGATTCTAACCGTCAACACGAAAGTGATGCGACATACCCTACGCTATTTTAACAAATAGGTATACGAGGTCTAGAAAATGAGGACACCAACGTTAATCTGATCTACTGCCGTATTGACTTTTGAGCTGTATTGTATACATGATAACTCCAGTTATCACTCAAATAGAGGGCGTTAGGTCGACGAACCCCGAGACTTATGGTGAGTCGATGTATGGTAATACAGGCAGCGGTGATAGAGACGACCAATAATATATATATACCTACTGTTGGAGGCTGACTAAGCATTCGCTTATAGAAGCTTTTGCCTCAGGCCCTAAGGCCTACAGTTTTTCTAAGAAATACAACATCATTTTTGCCCCCCAATACTACCTATATGTACGTCAATATTAAACCTAAAACTCTCCGATTTTCTTCAAGTCGTGTAGGGTGCGATTTTGATATGAACCAATAATATCTTTGGTAGCATTATTTTTAGGACCTAATTTGCGAGCATGTTCAGATAGAGACCCTGAACGACGACCCCTGTTCCATCACCACATTTAGATCAGAGAGTGGCAGTAATTTTAACAACACAGGTAAAAACTCATAAAAACACAGGTCCTCGCCACTTTCCACATAAGATGGTGGCTAAGATGGTTTCCCACCTAAT
>MU623568.1:0-36746 GCA_025201765.1 Daldinia sp. FL1419 | reverse complement strand
ATTAAATTAATTAATAAATATTATGTTTTAAAAGGATAGATATTTTATTAATTTATGAAATATATTTATATTTTTTATTTAAATAATATTTATATCATTAAATAGAATATGGTTTTATATTTATATTAAATTTTTTAATTAAGATATTATGGGGATAGGTATTAAGGATAAATATAATAATAAAAATGGTGATTTAGGAAGGTATATATTTTAGAGGTTAGATAATATTAAATAATGATTATTTATTATAAAGGTAATTAAAAATATAATATTAATATTATTTATATTATTATAATAAAGGTTTTTAAATTATTATAATAATAATTTTTCTAATTTTATTAATTTATATTATTAATTATTTAATAATATTAATTAATGTTAGTAGGTATATATATAAAATAAAAATAAAATAATAATAAAATAAATAATAATAGGGGTAAGATTGATATATTATAATTGTTTAAAGAAAAAAGTTATTTAAGAGAAATAGATAAGAAACCTATCCTTATATAACAATAGATACATAAGTATTTCTTAGGGGTCGTATGCCAGACTGAAGACATAAGTCATACAACCACCAATTTTATTCTATTTTTTTGGCTTGGAGAATTAGTTATTTATATTATTTAGACCTTCCAATTATTCCTACCTACTCATCTTAAATTAGGGAATGTTAGACCAAGTTCTAAAATGAAGCTAAAAAGTATTGAACAAAAATCTATTTACCATTATCTAAAACTAACAATTTTATTAATCCCCTCAGATGTATATAACATTTAACTATTACAAGTTAACTACCCTATTATCACTTACCATATCATTTATTACTCTCTCCTTAGGCTCACTATTTCCCGAACTGGCTATTATTTACTTATTATTTGGCTATAATAACTATGTTAATAAGTCTTATTATGTTCAGGCAAATCATGTACTATATTATATTATATTAATTAAAAATATATATTTTCCATATTTAACCATTAGATTTGGTTTTTTGCCTTAGTAAGGTTGATATGCGCATGGTATAGTTCGGCAAAAAATAAACTATTAGAATTCTATAATACAAAACAATATAAGTCAATTTATATTAATAATGTCTTTATAGCATTATGAACCTTGGTTTTTTGGCTTAATAATATATATAATATAAATAATAATTTTAAATATAAATTTGAATCCATTATAATAATTTAAAAGAATAATGAATAGGATATTAATTAATTAATTAATTTCTATTTAAAATAAGTTACTTATTTATACTTTCTATTGGACTATTTTACATAAAGAACATGGCTAAATAATAATGGTGGTAATAGCCTATATTATAATAATTGTATTAATTATAGCGTTTAATATTAAATTAAAATAGGGTATTAGTATAATTGATAATGAAATTATAATGGTTGGAAAAGGCAGAATCCACCAATATGTACTGTTGTTATATCCCAAAATTAAATTAGGAAAATTATAATAAATCGTTCTTAGTAGGGCGGTCTTTATAGGTATATTTGGAATGGTTGGATAGAATCCAGGATTTGATTCAAAGATTCCTTAATTACAACCAAGTAAACCTTATTATTAATACCTAATTAAATCTAATTTATTATTATTATTAATAATAATAACATAATTACAAATAATTATGGATTTTCTGGTATATATTTTAATAACCCTTAACAAAACATGGCACTATTTAAAGGGGAAAATATCATATTAAATAATAACTGCTATTAGGCATTTCTATAAAAATTTTTAATTTAATTTATTAAATCTTTAAATAAATTGTACAATTAAATGAATAATTGATGTCCAGGAATAATTTATCCTGAAATTCTAGTATTACTTTATAGGATTCATTAGATACATTATTAATACTAAAAGTCAATTAATTAAGATATAATAATAACCTTTAGTATAATATAGGTATTTTATTTCTATAAAGGATCCCACCTTTAAAAGTAAAGGTGGTTACATTAAATAAACCTAAGGTCTCATAGTGTAAACAAGAATGTAAATTATAAATAAAATTAATAGGTACATATTAAATCATTTAAATTTTAATAATTAATAAAATAAGAAAATATAAGTATTTTATAACCCAAATATATATATCTTCAACTAAGAATTTAAGGTAGGTATTTAGAATCTATTTCTGGATACCAAGGAGTGCTTTTTAGCTTATAGGTTTTATATAATTATAAATAAAAAAATAAAAAATTAATATTAAGATAAATAAGGGAGTTATTAAATATTAAAATTATGTAGTTTTATAGGAAAAGAGTTTATATAAGTTAATATATTATGTATCTAAATTCTAAATTAAATATATCCTTTGGAGATAAATTATTTAATAATTAGGGTATATTGTTAGAATATTTTATACCAAATGTTCAAGTTGATGGTAATAATTCCCCAAATGGTTATAATAATTGTAAAATATAAGTAAATAAATAATTTAATATTATTGATTTAATTTAAAAAAAGGATATTATTATAAATATTATAAAAAATGGAAAAAATTAAGATAAAATTATTTAAAAATATATAGTTTGAATATAAGTTTGATAGATTTAATTTGAAATTATTGAGGAATAGTTGTTTAAAGAGGGTAGAGCAGGATTTAACTAAGATTTCTAAGTTTATAATAACCCTTATAATAAATTTAAGAAATTTTTTTTCTTAATATAAATAATTATATGAAAGAGATGGTAGTATATTAGGAACAGTAATGGGATTTATATGATTAATGAAGGTTATTATTTAAATTATTTTTGTAAGAAATTGTGTAGAATAGGAATAATAGATTATAATAAATAATAATTAAATAAATATTAAATATATAAAATACATTTGCTATGGTAGTTAAATTATTAATTTATTTTTTATATTAAGATGAATTATAAATGAATATTGCCTCCAATACTGAAGAGTGTATATTCAAGGAAATCCATTATATCCTCTTTTAAATTCTCTTCTAAAACATATATTTATCTTTTAGAAGGTAAAAATGAGCAACTATGATTCCAAAATCAACAACTTATTTACCAATTAAAGTCAATAGAAGGATAAATTAAATCAAAAAGAAAAGAATGGAAGTTATATAAAGATGGCATAAAGAAGCATAATAAGTAACTTAAATTGCATAATAGTTTAATATTAGATATTACACAAACCATCATTTAAAAGTTTTAATAATATAAGGATGTTATTTTTAATATAGGAAAGGAAAAAGTTGAATATTATAGTCATTTTGAATATAATTCTATTTGAAAAGTAAACTGCAGCTTTTAAAGATTTCCAGTTTCTGTATATTACGTACCTAAATACCCAAAATAAGAAATTATTTATAGAAAATATATTTTAATATTTATAAAATACTATATATTTAATATATATTTAAATTAACTACATTTCCTTTATTCTTTATAACCTTAATTATATTTATATATTTTTTAAATTATTAATAATATTAAAATCAATTAAAATAATAACTATTATTTGCTTAATATTTACAACAAAAAATTAAATTATTATCAATTTATTTTATTATTATTTATTATTATTTATTACTATCCCGATTTACTTAGGATATATTATAGGTATCTGATCCATCTCTTGGTATTCATTCTGGGTAAGAATTGTATTCCAAAGAAAACCTACCCACTACCTATCCGAACAAATTATATTACCATAATTTTGGCTTTATTTTATATTTTTATTGGAATTTACCTTCTAATAGAAATGATTAAATTTTAATATAAAAAAATTATTTTATACATTATAATACTAGTTATATGAAATAATGTGGTAGTAACTTAGATATAGGATAATAATAAAATTTAAAATAATTTTATTATTTTTTTTAATAAATAATAAAAATATTATTATATTATAAAGAAATTGTTCTAAAAGAAGGTTAAGATATATATAGTTTATACAAAATATAAATATATATAAATAATTTCATATTTTTATGAAAAGCTATTATATATTCTTATTTTTACAATTTTCTTTTTAATATAATAATATTATATTTATTTTTTAAAATGGCTTAAAATAGTACTACCAATCTATAATCCTTCCCAATTAATTTCAATTTTTTTTATATACCTTACTTATATTTTATAATATTATAATATAATATTACTATATTTATTATATTTATAATCTAATATCATCTTAAAAAACCTATTTTATTTTTATATATATATTATATTAAATAAAAAAAAATTTATATATTTATAAGTATTTTATTATTTCTTCAATATCATCCTATTATTAATTTTCTTTAAATATTTTGGTCCTTTTATTAGAAATTATTATAATATTTTAGATCTAATATATTACTTCAATATTATATTATACCAAAATTATAATCCCAATGTAGTTATATGTTATAAAAATGATTTATTTATCAAAAATAAAGAATTGTATAAAGAATGTAATTATGCCTTTCTGATACAATTCTAAGAATTAATTATTAAGATTTTATTATAATTCTTTCAGGATTTTTAAGCCCTTAAAAAATTTATTAAAAGATTATTAATAATATTTAATAATTATTTTTATTATATTCAATCCCTTACTTATTAAATTTATAATTCTTATACATTCCAATAATCTTAAAAAAATTATTTATTTTAATATTATTAATACTATAATTATTCCATAATATAACCTTATTTTATATTTATTCTACTAATATTTATTAATTATAATATAAGATTTATAAAAAAATTAATTTTAAAAAGAAATATATATATATTATTTTATTCTTAATAATTTATATTATTTTTATATATTATTATTATAATAATCTTTTATTTAAAAAATTTAATTAATATTAAATATTTTATTATTTTTTAATAATAATTTATTATAAATTTTTAATAATTTTCCAATATATTTAAATTTAAATTTTAATAAATATAACCTTTTATTTAAAAATGTATTTACCTTTATATAAAATTTCCTAATATATATAATTAAAGAAAATAAGGAGGAAGACAAGGAGGCGGACGCGGAAGAGGACAATTCCGACAAATATGGTTCGGAGTAGGCGCAGAACAATCCCGGGTAGATATGGTTTTTCTAAAAGATCCCACTAATATATTATTATTTATATCCTTCTATTTAATTGTAAGTTTTTCTTACTTAATTTAAAGTTTTTAGAAACATTTGTACTAAACAAATTATAATACTATTTTATATATAGGTAATTAAATTTATTTAAAGAACTAATAGGCCACTAACAGGGCTTTATCAAGATTGGACAATGTTTTTTCATAATTTGCACTAATTAAAAAAGCTTTTAAAGTTAAATTCTATCTAAGGCAGGCCTGTATTAAAACATATTTAGGACACTTAAAAATTATATATTATATTATTTTCCTTTTATTATATCTATATTTAAAAATATTTATTTTAGGAATTCTTTTGTTAAATAAGAAGGCTTTTAATTTTATTTTTTTAATATATATTTATAATAACATTAATATTTTATATTTTTATAAATTAAAATATCAATTATTAATCTTTATATTAAGGAATAATAATTAAATTATTAATATAATAATATCTTTCTTATATTATTCCCATCTTTCTATTTAATAATTTAAGAAAGTTTTTTTAAAATATTAATATTTTTTTTATTTAATATTTTAATTAATCTTAATTTTTATAATATATATATTTAATATTTAAACAATAACAAAAAAATCTTACCATTTCTTAAACCTCTAAAATTCTACTTATTTTTGAATTTTCTGCTTTATTTCTTAAATTTTAAAATTAAAACCTTTATTATTTATATAAAATTTAATTATTATTATTATTATATTTAAATAAAGATATATTAAAGAATAACTTAATTTTATTTTTAATTATAATATTTCTATTATCTTATACACACCACTAACTTCTTATAAGTAGGTTAATTAAATAATGCCTAATTTCTTAATAATATCTTTTATTTTATGGTTTTAATTTGGAATATGCCATATTATTATTTTATATGCTATTATATTCTATATTATTTTTATATAAATCTTTTTTATTTAAATTACGTTATAACCTTATATTAATATTATTAATTTAAAAAAAGTATATTATTATTTTTCTATCTTTATTTTAATTATTTTTAAATATTTATTCCACTTAAATTTCTTATTTAATTATATTTTAAAAAACTTAATATTTTCTTTAGGTTTAATAATTATATTATTTAATTTAATCTTTGTAATTAATATTTAATAAGCCCTTATAAAATATATGAGTTCATTTTTCTGTGTTATAAAGGTTATACTGTATTTTTATGTCCAATCCAGGTATGTTCTGTACATTTGTTCCAACCTAATATAATTTTTGATTATAAAATATCTTATTATTAATATATTTATATTATTTGTAAAATTAATAACCAAAATATCTTCTTAATCCAACTTTTTATATAAAATAATTATATAAATAATAAATAGAATAAATAATAATAAAAAATTTTATAAAATATTTATAATAAAAGAATAGGCCTTACCTTTTTTACCATCAAAAATTAATTGCACCTTTTGTTTTTTTATAAAATTATTTATTTAATTTATTACCTATATCAAATACCTTTTTTAATATAATATATATACAAACCTTTATAATATAATATTATTAAAAATACTTAAAATATCTAACTGTAAAAATAATGTTATAACATTAATACACCATATAATATATATAGTCTCTATTACTATTCTAATAATTATTTCTATAAATCTAACTAATCTATTTCCCATTTAATCTTCTAAAAATAACCAACATTATTCTACCACTTTTATAATATAATTTACCATTATTTTTTCAATTATTTTACCTATAATCCTTAAAAAGGATATTAACCTATAAATATTTAAAAAATTCTTTTTTTCTTTAAACTTTTTAAACTTTAATAATATTATTATTATAACTTTATAAAATACCTTTAAATAATATTCAAATATAAAATTTTATATTATAATTATAATAAATATTTTAAATAATTATTTTTTATATATTTTAAAAAATCTTATTAATAATAAATTCTTATTAATAACTTTTTATAATTTAATTATTTTTAAAATTATTTTTATCTTTTTTAATTCTATTTCTTTAAATATATTAAATTTATTTTCCTAAAATCTTTTTAACCATATAATAAAATTAAAAATATTTAACAAATTAATTACAAAATTTAAAAAAAATTTCTTCCTTAATATTATACTTTTCTCTTTTTTACTTATAATCTATAATTTTTTATTAAATTAATAACATAATATTAAAAGACTTTCTTTTTTAATAAATTATTAATTACATAATCTAACCCATTTTTCTATCTTCTATAAGACTTTATTATTTCCTAAAACTTTTATTAAAACTAATCTCCAATTATTTCTTTTAATTTTATTTATAACTTTCTTCAATATTACCTAAATCTTACCAAAAATTTCTTAATACCTTTATATTCTTTAATTTATCCATTATTTACACATTTCTTTTATTTTTTTATAAAATATTTCAATTTTATTATTCTATTAAAATATTAATTACACCATAAATTAGATATAATATAGAATTATAATCAAAATAATTTTTTTTAATTTTTTAATAAAATAATCCATATATTTATTAAATTCTTCAAAATTATTTACTCTTTCTAATATATTTATATTTTATATTTCCATTTTTATAAACCCTTTATTCAGATATTTCCATACCCAACTTTTTAATCTAAATTAATTCTGGATTAGGTCTAAGTATAATACAATAATATTAAGGCATTAAACAATATAATTAGATCCTTTTCAATTAAAAGGCCTTAATTTTAAATATTTAAATTTTTTATTTATTTATATCAAATTTAATATTAAATCTTTATAACCCTATACTTACTTAATTATTGTACCTATTTCTGTAATAAATTTGAGGTTTTAACAGATTATTAATTTAAAAATTTTAGAAATATATTAGAATATCCTTTTCTCTTTATTTTATAAAAAATAATATATATTAAAATTTTTTATTATTATATTTATATTATAAAGATTTTTTAATATTAATTTTAATAATAATAAATATTTATAATTAAAATTTGATTTTATATATATTAATTATACAATAAAGGTATCAAACTTTACCTAAATTGATATTATAATTTAATTATAATCTATTTCTTTTTTTTAATTTTTTAAATTAATTCTTTTATATATATAAATTATAATTTAATCTATATCATATCATATTAATTTATAATTACCAAATTAAAGATAATCTAATTTTCCATTATTAAAATAAAATTTTTAAATAATTATAATATTTAATATCCTTTTATTTTTAAAGGTTTAAAATATAATTTAATAACCTTTTCCTATATTTTAATATATTACAATAATTATATAATCTTATATATAATTTATATAATATTCTTAAAGAATCTACTACTTTTTTCAAAATAATCTTAATTAAAAATTACTATTGTAACAAAATCTTCCTAACAAAAGAAATTTTAAATTAAAAAAATATTATTATTAAATCTTACTCTTAAATAAGCTTTTATATAAAATTTACCTCTTATCTTTATTTCTAATTTAAAAATATTATTTATTATAATAATTATTTTGGAAAAACCTGAAACACTTTTATTCTGGAAGTTTTGCACTTTTTCCTTATTAGAGGCGCAACTTCTCGTCTTCCTTGAAACTACTAATATAAAGCCATCGTATATAGCACCATACATATTAAAAACATAACTAATGCTATTCCATTCTTTAAATTATCTTAACCTATATATATATACTTCTTTTATTACATTTTTTTATTTAATTACCTTTAAATATTTTAAATTTTATACCTTATATACCCCACTATAATTCTAATATTTTTTTAATACTTTATATATTAAATTATCCCCTTCATAAATAAAGCCTATATATTTACTATATTTAAACTATTTTTTACAATATTTCATAATATATTTAAAATAGAAATATTTAAAATATTATATTATTCTTATATTTTTTATAAATAATTTATAAAAATAAAATTTAATTTTCTATAATAATTTATTAATGTAAAACTAATAGGTTATATTTAATTTACTAATTTTTATAATTAAAATAATAAATTTAATTTTTAAATATTTTTTAAATATAAGGTTAATTCTAAAGATTTTAATTTTATTCTCCTTTAAAAAAATCTTTACCAAATTTTATAAATTGATATAAATATTTTTTAAATTAATTATTCTTAGATTTTTAATTATTATTATAAAAACCTTATTTATTTTAATTATTTTTTAATTAAATATCTTTTTAATTTAATCTTAATTTTTCTTATATTGTTTAGCTTTAAATCAAAATATTATCATAATATTATTATTATAAAATCAATATATTATTATAACCTTATCTTTATTAATTATATTATTAATAATTTATATAATTTCTTTAAAATTTCTTTTCAATATTTCCTATAACTTCACCATTATTTTAATTATAATTTTATATTAAAAATGAATTAATATTATAATAATAAAAATTTAAAATTTAATTATACCTTTAATAACTACAATCTAAAATTATTCCTATAATTTTTTAATATTATTTATCAATTTTAATTCTTTATTTATTATCTTTTTAATTAATTCTTTTATTTTATTTAATTTAAAGATATTATTTCATTATTATTTTTATTTTATAAATATTATAATATTAATATACATCTTTTACACATTTATTATTTTTTTAATTTCTACTTTTATTTCCTTTATTAAATTATTAATTTCAGATTTAACCATTTTTATTAATTTATTAATTAATATTATAATTATATTTATTTTATTAAATTTAATTTCTATTTTTATTTTATTCTTCCTTTTTTTTATAATAGTGATTTCCGAGGTAGGTTTGTTTAGGCTACGGACCTAACCATCTACCATCCGTATATCACCCCTTTTATCTCTTCCTAACAATATTACCATTATATATACAATACAATGTCTTTTTATTGTTTATTATAATATTAAATTTCTAATAAATTAAATTATATGGCTTTTTATAAAGGTTTTGTAAAAAGACAATCAAAAAAACCAAAAAGTCCTCCTAACTTTGTAATTCAAAATAAAAATTCTATCAATTTATTTATTATATTAAAATATATTAATTATCTTTTATTAGAATTTATAGGCATAATAGATTCTAAAAGATTGGTTTTTTAGTGGCATTCTCTTGCACTCAATTCATTAGACCACCTTAAACCTATTAAAAGCCTTCATAACACCTACTGGCACATAACCTTGAAAGCGAACTCCTATTTTGGACCCCATACCACCTTTCCTCAGGTTACCACTAAATTCTACACCACAAAAACAGACCAATATTGTATCATAATCCTCCTCAACCAAAAAAATTCTGGGATTATATTTGACATTAAACCTATAACCCTATCTCCAAATAGGAATAACAGTTCAACTTAATCCTTACCTTTTTTACCTCCTTTATAAGAAACCTACGGCTTAGAGTTAATCAATAATCAAATAGATGAATTTATATTTAACAAATTAGATAATAGATTTAATCTACCTCTATCAGCTTTCCCTGCAAAATTTGATAATATATTTTGTAAAAAAAGTTATAAAATATCTGAAAGTCCTTCAATTAACATTATAAGGTATTTTAATAATATTATTATATAATTAGAATAATATAATATAGAAATTAATCCAATAGTTTTTACACTAAAATGGAAACTCCAGTTCAATTTAGGTCCGGCCACCATGCCGGTGAAAGTGTGCTGTTCAGAAAGATTATAGAAAAGGATTCAATAATGGCATTTTATTAAATCTTTATATAATAAAGAATATAAATAAGATATATTATATATAATATATTTAAATTATATGAAATGATTATATAAAAATGTAAATATAAGTATAAGCATAAAAGCCAGGGCTGAAAATCTTGTACATCTGAGTTTTACGTGGTACATATGGATTTAAAATGCCTTATACTATATTATTATTTAAATTATAATGGCCAATACTACTACAAATCCAGTACCAAACTACCTGAACTCAGTGAAGATGTCACTAATAAGATCTTAGCTTAATAAGGATAATGGTATCAAAATAAATGCCATTTCTCTTATTACAACTCATTTTCTTATTATTATCAAAAAAAACATCTAAATAAAAGCAAAATTTCTTCTTATATTATATTTTTTCTAAATTTTTATTTTAAGTATAAAATCATTTTATTGTGAAAATTTAGGCACTTTTTCTAATAGCATTCTAATAACTAAATAAAAAAAAATATGATCTATATAAGCATCTAATTTCTTCTTATCCCTCCAGATTAATAAATGATTTATAACTTTCCACTATTAACATATAATTATCATATATATCTACTGCTATTTCAAAAGATGACTGCCTTAATCGAGGGACTATTACAATATAATCTTCAGGGTTTAAATATTCACCATATCTATGAAATAAAATTTGATGCCTTTATTCAAGGATTATAAATAATTTTACATTTCTAGATTATGATCTTCTTTATTGTTTTTTATTATTTAAAGCCTATGTTGCAGTAGATAATATTTGAAATGTTAGGCGTATTCCATTTGCTACATTTCTTTTAAATAAATTAGAAAGCCTAAGCCATCTGTTAATGTTCTGAGATTTTGCCAATATAAACATTCTATTCACAAATGTGTTCTACAATTTGTTGCAATACAAGTCTTATAAGGGTGGCGATATAAGGCTTACAATTTTAGCACTATATAATGATTGAATACCATCATCCACATATATAATATGGCCCAAACTTATATTTCCTATTAATTTTATTATATATATAAAGATTCCAACATTTATTTGGAAAATATATAAAAATTTACCAAAAAATAAATAAATAATGCTTTTTTAAACAATTAAAGAAGTAAAATACCTTATAACCCCTTTTTATAAAAGTTATAGGATAAAAAAATATAATTACCCCTATCAAAATGAATTTGTAAAAAAATATCCATATTATCTATTTAATCTAACTTTTTTAAAGGGATCTACATTTAGAAGGATTTATTATTAAGATTTATATTTAGTAATGTTATTATATTTTTTAAGAAATTCTATCATTTTATTTAAAAAAAAATCTAATATTTATGTTTGATGTAAGAAAGATTTTAATAATATCTTATTGAATTCCAATTTTAAAAATAATTTACCTTCCTTGCAACATAGTTCAAATTTGGATAGGTAAGGAAAATATTATATAACTAAAAAGAGTAATTATTGGTAAATAAGTTTAAAAAAGGATTTAATAAGGATTTTATAAAAGTAATTCTTTTTATATTTAATAAAACATTTATTTGGATATTGCCAAAATTATTGTATAACTTTTAATATAATTTCCTTTTTATTGAATTTATTAAGAATATAATTCTTAATAATTATTACATTAATGTTCCAATATTTCATATCTTTATAAAATGTTTTTATATTATAAATTATTCCTTTAATTTATAAAATGGCTTTTTGGATTTTGTACCAATCCTCTAAATTAAAAATAACACTAAAAATATCATCAGAATTTATTTTATATTAGATTTCTAACCTATTATTAAGATTTGAAGAAGGTATTTATAAATAAAAAACTTATACTATTTTTATATCTACTATTCTTTAAAGTTTGAGATTATTTAATATAATAACCATCCAAATTTTATATATATAATCCAAATAATACATTATTTTATTAATAAAATATAAGGTTAGATATTTTTTTACATTTTCAAGTTTGAAATTTTGTAAAAGATTTAAAAATGATGCCAACCAATCCAAAACAATAATAATAACTTTTATTTAAATAATATACATTAATGTTTTTTATTTATATTTATTTAAATATTAAAATTATTTTATTACTATTTTAAATTTTTTTTTTTAATATATTATTAAAATTTTATATAAATTTCCCCATTTAATAATAGAATTTGGTAATAATATTAATTAATATATTTTTGGAAGAGTATATTTGGATTACTATTTTTAAATATATAGAATAATTTTATAATCTACCATATTTCTATCCTTATTATTTCTTTTACTACTTTATAATATTACTTCCTTTAAAAACATTAAAGCTTTTATAAATTTTAAATCTTAAAATATAAAGGTTAAATTTAAACTAAAATCTCTAATAATATTTCAAATTATATTAATATATTATTTAATTTATTAGGTTATAATTTTATATTAATATAATTTATTTTATTAATTAGGTTAAAATTATTTTATATAATTGGATAAAATGTTTTAATTATATTTTTCAATTAATTTTAATAAATATTAAATATTAAATTCAATAGTTGAAATTAGATTCTTCCCATAAAGAATTCATCCATAATTAACCAATATGAAATCTTAAGATTAAATAATATTTTAAAAATTATATATATAATAGATCAATTTCTAGTTAATAAGAACTTATTTACTTTATCTTAAATACCTAATATTAAATTAAAATCCTAATTTTCTGATCTTTTATTAATCAATATTAATGTTATCCAAAATAACAATTCAAATAATACTGCCTTTTTATGTCACTTATATCAGGCATCTAAAGTAGTCTAAGAAATTGGTATATTTGCAATCTTGATCTAATACCTAGGTATAGTGAGAGTTTAAAAGCTCCTTATACATATTGAAACCAGAATACACAATCCCCGAAAAACTAATCTAAATAAAATTTGAAGGCCGTTGGCGTCTTTGGGCTCTCAGATTCGGGCTGATCATTATGTACTGCTCCCTGTCTAAGGCATTGATAGTGAATCAGCTGAAGTGCTGTAAATCAATAATACCAATAACAGCATTTATGTTGACTTAAAGGGATGCAACTGCCGGAAGAAATATGCGATAATAGGACCAGGTATCCGCGATAACCAACGGCTGGTATAGGAGGCCGCGTAGGTCTCGTAACAACGTATGGAATCATAATGTAGAATTTTGAAATATCATTCTGGGATAACGCAGGTTGTATGAATGGAAAGAAGTTCATTTTAAAGACAAATGGAAAAAAGATCTGATTTAATGAAGAACAGAAAAATAAAAATTGATTTAAAGGCATGTACATTTTAAATAAAAATTTCAGGAAAATCTGAATCCCACATATCATTTGGTCAAATTATAGACTATCAATTAAATTAAAGGTTAATTATAAGATCAACTAAATGAGGCATAGGTTAAGGGTTTTGTAATTATTTTCCGGATTATTTTTGGAACTGCCATTTGCTCACGTAGCACCACCTAAAGGTTATCCAAACCCCCCTTATCAATAGTCCTTGGCAAATTGGACAATTAATTACTTAATTTCTTCCTTACATAATATTTTTAAAACAATATATAAAATGGTTAATTAAGCACATTTTATAAAAATAATAGAGGTATTTATAATTGATTGCAATTAAATATTAGTTTATATTTATGAGATCTATTAGGTCTTAGCATATGTTGCATAATTCATTATTTTCCATATAATAGAATGGATTTTCTTAATTTTTAATATCTTAAAGTAACCTAATAATTCAATATTTATTAACATCAATTATAATATAAGAAAATAAATTATTATATTAAAATTAAAAAAAAAAATGATTTAATATTATAGTATTTAATTATTAATAATTTTATATTTTTAATTAAAAAATATTTTAAATAGAAATAATAGTTGTAGAATAAGGTTATTAAAGTAAAGTCTTTACCATTAACAAAATTACCCATTTTATTTTAATAATATTTATATTATAGATCAATGATTTCCTTATGAATGACATCATTATTATATTTTATAAGCCACTATTAAATTCATTAATTAGTAAATCAATTAATTAAAGCAAAGGAATATATACATTGTGAAACACAGAACCAAAGTTAGGATTTTGGTTGTTTTGCTCGGGTGCTCGGGAAGTTTCTGGACATTAATTTGATCTCTCTAAATGTTAACTTAATCTTTCCAAATATTGATTCAATCTTTCTAAATGTTAATTTAATTTTTCCAAATATTAATTTGATTTTTCTGGATGTTGATTTGGTTTTTCCGGATGTTGACTTGGTCTTTCCGGACGTTGATTCGGTCTTTCTGGGGTTGGTCTCTCTGGCCGTTGATCTGGTCTATTTGGATGCTGATTTAACCTCCCCGGGGTTTGATCACCTTGGGCTTCTAGGCTAGATCTCCATCTTTCTCTATCTGCCTATAGCCCAAATCTTACCGAAATTATATAAGACCTTATTAGGCTAATTTAACCAATATTTTCAAAATGTTTTTTAATGATATTTTATCCATCCTCACTTACACTATTCTAAAAGAATCATATAATTTAATAAATATTAATATTAATAAATTTTAATTTTATCCATATTATAAGATATATTTATAGGTGATTCCTGGTATTAAATACTATTAATGGAGTTATAGGAACTACAAATAAAATTCTTGGCAATCCATAATGCCTTATATTATCCTTAAAGTTCGCAGGTTTAATAATTTCCAAAATAGGAAATGCACCACCTTTTATACCCAATTCAGATTTTTTAATAATATAAACTAAGCAGCCACTACCACAATAAAAAAATTTTAATATAATAATAATATAATTTAAATATAATTTTAAAAATCTTTTAATTTTTATTATAATGAAATAACTATTTTGGAAATATTTAAAATATTTTAAAAATTATCTACTACCATATTAAATTAAATTATAAAAATTTTCATAAATAATGGAACCATTATTTATCTCAAATTCATCCATAAAATCATTTATATAAACATTATTCAACATTATATAATCATCTTCCTTATCTTTATTCCAATTATTTTCAATTTTAAATAAATTAATTTGAAATAATTTTGTTTTAATATGTCTATATCTATCTTAATTATTATCGTTATTTATTATATGGATTCTCATTTCTTCGTTATTTATGTCAGCAATATTAATTGATGTGCCATCATCTTTACCATAATTATTCCGGTCTTCCGCTCCCCTATTTTGCCTTGTGTCAGGGGTAGGTTCATCTTCCCCATCATGATTATTCCGATCTTTTGCTCCCCTATTTTGTCTAGGGGTAGGCCTATTATTTCCTGTACAACCGGATCGAATCCTCCCGAGTCTTTGGTTCCCTATGAATGCCGCGCCTTTAGCGGCTGTATTTCTATCTGAACAATTCATGCCTACAGATGATTTATTTTATAAGTCCTTAAAGTCTTCAATTGAGGGACTGAGAATTTTATAGGTAATATAAATCTTCAATATTTAGAAAGCTTAGAACGAGAAATCTACTTCAATATACAGAATATGGGAATAATTAAATTGTTACCAGGTAATCAATAATAATCTTAGAATATAAAGTTTTAAAGAATTAAATAATATTTATATTCATTATTAAAGATATTTAGAAATAATGTAATCATTAATAATCTATAATATTATCTTCTTAAATATAATATTAATATTAATTAGAAAATGGTTTCTATAATAAATTTTCAAAATAATCAATATTTAAATATTCTAATATATAATATATTTTTAAATATTTAAAATTAAAGTCATAGTATTTTATATTATTATGGCAATAATATATGTAGTTTTGAATATAGTATTCATATTACTGGAACTAAATAATCTTAAATATTCCAAATCCTTTCTTCAATTATTTTTTTTAAATCTTTCAATCTTTATATTTAATAATAAATTAAATTTTATTATAAAATACCTTTACCTCTCAAAGTAAACATTACAATTTTTCTATTATTAAATCATTATAATATGATGTGCAGCCATATTGGGATTATAATCCCGGCGTAATATGATATTAAAATATCGCATTAAGTCCAAAATACCGTGATAGTTTTTAGCGAGGGGACTAAAACACTTAAGGAGGATTAATAATAAAATAATATTAGAAAAATAATGGAGCACTTATAAATATGTAAGCTTTCTTTTATTTAATGTAGTACACATATAAAAGCGAAATGGGTTTTTTGAAGTAGTATCGGATTATAAATGCAATAAATATAGTAATATTATATTATAATATTGTAAAATATAAGTAAGGTATATAAGAAGGATTAAAATTAGTTGGGAAAGGTTATAGGTTAATAGCATTATTTTAAATTATTTTAAAAAGTAAATATAATATTGTGGTATTAAAAAAAAAGTTATAAAAGTAAGAATGTATAATGGTTTTTCATAAAAATATGAAATTATTCATATATATTTATACCTTGCACAAATTATATATATTTTAACCTTCCCTTAAAATAATCTTTTTACAATATAATAACATTTTTATTATTTATTAAAAAAAATAATAAAATTATTTTAAACCTTATTGTCACCCCATACCTAAGCCGCTGCCACATCATTTCACATAATTAACATTATAATATATAAAATATTTTTCTATATTAAAGTTTAATTATTTCTATTAAAAGGTAAATTTTAATAAAAATATAAAATAAAATCAAAATTATAACAATGTAGCTTATTCGGATAGGTGGCGAATAGGTTTTCTCTAGAATATAGTTCCTACCTGGAACAAATACCAAGAAATGGATCGGATACCTATAATATATTCTAGATAAATCGGGGTAATAATAAATAAAATAATAAATAAATCATTATAATAACCATAACCCAAATTCTTATTTATAGAATACCCTTTCTTAATAAAATTAATAAATATAAATTATTAGGATATCTCATTATCTTATCTTTTCTCTTACCTTTTAATATATTATTTAATTTTTTACGAAGGTTTTCTTACAAAGTTATTAAACTTTATTAGACTTTACCTCTACTAATATTAGGTCTTATCATTTAATACCTGGTATATATTTCAAAATTATCTTTATTTTGGACTTAGGCCTTGATATTATTTTCTAACGTTATTTAAATCTCCTTTTTTATAACCAAAATATTAAAAATCAAACACCACCTTATTGAAGTAGTGAAGGCCGAAAATCATAATAGCATAATCTATATTATAATATGCACATTATTTTCCATAAAACTTTATACCAACTACTTTTATATCCAATTTATAAAATTAGAATTTATATAATATTAATTTCAGGATAAGTAATTTCTAATAATTTAGTAGAACCTAATAGACAAAAATATAAAAAAATTTATATTAATTATTTTACAATACACCATCAATAAATATTAATTCAGAAAATTTCAAAGAAACTTAAAAAAGGGATTAATAACTAAAGAAAAAATCCACAACCTTTTTAAACATAATATTAATCTTAAAAAATATAAAACTATAATATTAATAATGCAAAATTTTGAAATTATTAATATTTTACCTATTATTTTCTCTTTTATCAATAAAAAAAATATAATTTAAAAATTAAAAAAAAAAGATTCACATATATTAAAAATTAACAATCTACCTAACCTTTTAAAGATATTTATAAATTTTATAATAATAAAATTTAAAAAGTAAATTTATATTAACAATTTCAATTAATTAAACAATAAAATATTATAATAGATTATTTTAAAATACTATATAAATATAAATGAGAAAATATATGATTATAAATGTAGGTTTATTATTCATAAATAATTAAAGGATCTTTACTTATAAGTAACAACTAAAGTACTTTTATTAGCCATTATTTTGAAAAAATATCTAATACTATTAAAAAATAATTTAAATACATTTCTAAAAAATATATTATATTAAATAAAATAATAATCCTAATAAGAAAATCTATATTAATCAAATATATAACCTGCAAAAATAAAGATTATAAGATAAAAATTAGGAACATTATATGTTATTATATTAGTGCAGATAATCTTTTAAAATTTCAACAATTAGATACCATTTTAACTTAAATCATATTTTAATTGTACCCTAATTACCTACTTATTTAATATAATTTTATAATATTATTGTTTTATGTTAGAATTTTTTAAGCCCATTTGGCTTTTCACTTCTTGAGAATGACCAGGTGTAAAATGATGTTCCAATTAAATAGTAAATAGTAGTATTGGTGGCTTAGTAAAGAAAGAAGGATAAAATAACAATGTATAAATAGAAGATAATATGGAGTTTAAAACTTCAGTAAAGTTTGGATTTAATTATAAAATATAATAACCATTCCCAACTTACCACTATAAACACCAATAAAAAATTCATTATTTGAAGTATTAATATTAGTCTTATTGCCTAATTGAAACTTTTTGTTAAAAAATCCTAAAATATCTTTGACCAGAAAAAAGATTGTAATGTTACGAGTATATGATTTGTTCAGGTTAATATTATGTTAGAATGTAATTTATATTTAGGTAGGTAGGTACCTATATAACCCCGCAATAAGGACCATAAGTCTGGCCAAATGGTGTATAATAAAGTTCCCCATATTAAATTGATTTAGTTGGGTAACACTGTTATTATAATAATAGTAAGCAATATGAATCAGCAACTTATTATTGGAATAATATTGTTATTGGAATTTTGTGGCCATTATAATCCTAAATTCCTATTTAACCTAAGTACCTTTTATTGGGATAATATTATTATTGGAATTTTATAGTCCTAAATTACCTACTTAAGTCTTTTGGGATAATGTTGTTATTGGAATTGCATAATCTAAATTATTTAGGTTTTTATTGAAATAATACTGCTACCAGAATTTATGATCATTTAAAATATGATTACCATTGGTTGCGCATTGGGGTTACAATACATCAACTATTGGTCATTATTATTTGATCACCGTGTGGTTAGAAATTTTTTTAATATATATTTACTTACCTACCTAGGTAGGTATTTATTTAGGATGCTTTATATACATAAGGGATAATAATATAACAATACAGCCAACTCATTATATTCTTTATTGGACCTTTTCCTAATTTTTAATTATAAATTATTTAATTGACAAATTATAATATACTTATTCTTTAAATAATTTTATGATTATTATTCTATTAATCCCTATATTAAATAAGATTATTTAGAAACTTTGCCTTTATTATTAATAATTTTTTCGTACTTACTTATTAGATTATATAATCTTTATATAATTATGGTTATGTATTTAATTATAATTATTATGGTTGTTTTATTATAATTTCAAAATATATTTCTAATATTTATAATATATATTTCTATTAATACTATATTTATTAGAGTGGTATTAGGCCTTATAACTGCAAGGGTTTTTAAAAAAATCATGGCATTTCATAGAATAAAAAAAGAAAATATGTAAAGTTTAACCAAGCGGTCTTACGCCAAATCAACCGGGCACTCAACTATGGTGGAATTAGGGCTGCCTCAAGAGCAGCCACAGAAAAAGGATGAACCCGTAGAGTTGGGTGCCGACCCTTGGTTGGGAGTCGCCGTAAGCTATTAGGATAGATTGGGTGGGGGAATATACAATATGCATCTATCAACTTCCAGTTTTACTGTCTTATGCTGTAACTTTCCTATATTAACTGCTTAAGTTAGTTCTATCTAATGAGGGACTCTTTTGAAATGCTATCCGCTTTTATCGATCCAATGAAATTCTCCAATTTCATGTGCTCTGTTCATACAATTCCCAGTATCTTCTAGTTACCATCATTGGCACTAATTATTTTCGCAGCCTTAACACTTAGTTCCACAATTATCTTTTTTTTTTTCTTTTAATTTTTCAATAAAAATTTTCTTATTTTCAATAAGTATTTATTTTATTTTACCTATAAATTAATAGATATATTAAATTATAAATTAAAAATTAAAATATTTTATAACTTTTATGGTAGTATTGTGCTTGGTAGGGATAAGGGCAAATATCTTTATATTAAATTTTTTATTAAATATGTATTAAGTTTTTCTAATGTTAAAATACCTTTTTAATTTAAAATATTTAAATTTATATTCTTTATTTAATATTTTTAATATTTATCCTTATTTTAACTTTAAATATCTTATTTTTATAAATTTATTTAAAATTTGATTTTTAAGGTAAATGTAGGCCTTCTCTTCTTTTCTTAATTAAATACCATATCTTTGAAATTTTATAATATTAAATTTTATTATTAGATTTCTAAGGTACTATTTTTAAAAGATATTATATATAAAATTTAACCTTTTATATTAATTAATTGTTATAAAGGTTATAACAATATTATTATAATTAAAATTAAAGAAATTAATTCTATTATCTTTAGCCTAACATTTTTTCAATTCTTTCAGGCAATTAGATGTACTAATATATTCAATTAAATCACTTACTTATGCCAAGGTTGCTATGCCTTTAGAAACCATATTAATAGCTTTGCCGTAATGGCTACCATTATTATCTTTATCATTATTACCATCATCTTCTTCTTCAACCCCCCCATAATGTTCCTCATTATCCTCATTATTTTTATCATTTTTATCATTCTTATCATCTTTATTATCCTTATTATCCTCATTATCCTCATTATCTTTATCATTTTTATTATCCTTATCATCTTTATCCTTATTATTTTCATCCTCTTTTTCAATTATTTCATTATTAATATTCATTGATTAACTTCTAATTAGCCATAGAAGGGGAATTGGTCGTATTACAGCCTTCCCCCTATCCTCAATCCTATTTGGATTAGCCTCAACATCTGGAAAATCTTCTAATAAAATGCCATTAAGGATAAATAGACTTTTTTCTATTAATCAATCATTAGTTAACCATTTATTAAAAATAAGATTTAAATTAATCAAATTTTATTGATCTTCCTATCTAATAAATTCCAATAATTTAATTAATTTATATATATAAATTTATAATATTTTTAATAAATTATCTTATGGTAAGACAACCAAATTTATAATTATATACAATTTAATATCTTTAAATAACTTACAACTCTTAATAACAACCAAATCCATCTCATTTAGATCAAAACTGTGGATAAAATTTAATAATTGAACAACTGCAGATCTTACACTATAAAATCCCTAAAACTTATTAACAAAGTTATTTGCTATTTATGTAATACTTACTTGCTCAATCTTAACCATAATTGCGTCTAAGCCAAAATTAACTATATTTGAAATATATGTACAGACCTAGTACGAAGGGGTAGGAGCTGGGAATAAAATTACTTATAACCTTTTTCATATTGGACTTTATCTTAAATATTTTCAAAACAATTTATTAATTCGGTTCAAACATCGATATACAAGTTATTGCATGAACACCTACCTTCCTTACTTAATTAGTTACACTACATATAAGTAAAAACATATAACCAGCTAAATTTCAGGATATATTGGATTTATCTTAAATAACACTCATAAGTTATATTATTATATCTCATTTTACAGTTTGTTGTTTTGGTAAAGTAGCTAATTGGATTCTTAACCTATAACCTATCATTCCAATTATAATCCAATCAATTTATTAATTAATTCCAATTTCTATTTCTAATTATTAATTATGATATATTCTTATAGCTTATAATTTCATTTTATTAGTTAGTAAATTCTGTATGTTAGCCTTTAGTTACTTTCTATATTTTCTTTTCCGATTTGGAGGTCCGTTCTCTGTGGTGCAATTGGCCCACAGATTGTGCTTCACTATATGTGCTATTGTGAATGTAGAATATGATATTTGAATAACCTATTATTAGATCACAACCTTGCCACTAAGGCTTGCTTTCTTGATTCGGGGATAACACCCCGCCACAATTAGATACCCATTTAATCTGCAGGCATAACCTAGGCATAATAGATCTAGTAATAGGAAAGCATCTGCTAGCAGGCATAATAGATCTAGTAACAGGAAAGCATTTGCTAGCAGGCATAATAGATCTAGTAACAGGAAAGCATCTGTTAGCAGGCATAATAGATCTAGTAACAAGAAAGCAGCTGCTAACAGGCATAATAGATCTAGTAACAAGAAAGCATCTGTTAGCAGGCATAATAGATCTAATAACAGGAAAACAGCTGCTAATAGGCATAATAGATCTAGTAACAAGAAAGCATCTGCTAGCAAACATAATAGATCTAATAACAAAAAAAGCATCTAACAGGTATAACTAACTTTTATCCTTTATTAAATTCAATATTCATATTACAAATTATATTTCATTTCTTCTAATATATCTAACTTACATAAGATAATAATGAAATATTAAGTTATAATCTTGGAAACTAATTCTACTCTTATCTAATATAATATTTTCACAGTTATCGTTATTTGGATATTATTTACGGGCTTTTTTATACTATTTACTACTTTTATATCCTTAAAAACAGAACTAATATGATCTGATATACTTACCTATTAAATTATTTTAAATATTATTATTCCTATTATTTCTAGATTTTATTTCTTATTAAAATTATTCGAAATTGGATTCTTTTGGATAAAATTCTGTTCCAATTGTATTTGATTGTTAAACCACTTATTCTTATATAAATCCTTCCTGCATACAATATTATATACTTATCTTTACAATCCAAATATTTTAAATACCACTAATTATTTTATTACAATTATAATTAATATATATACAATTTAAAGTAGAAATTGGTCTGCTTCTATAAAGGTTTCTCTAATTATTATAATGGTTATAATGATATCATTAATAATAATATTATATATCTATAAGTTTTGGCTTTTGGCGCAGATGCAGCATTAATCTCTAATATATTTATAATTTACATACATATTTCTTAATCTAATTTCTTATAATATAATTATTCACTTTATTTTTTTAATTATAAACTACTTATATATTGATCTCCTAATGGTTTATATTATGGTACAACTTAAACTTTCTAAACAATAATGATTCCTTCATTATAGATAAATGTTTAACAAGGTATACCAAACCTTCAAAGCCCATTCCTAGAAGAAGTAAACAACCTATACAAATTATTTGATAAAGGGTTAAAAAAATATCACATAATTATATTCATTAAGAAAATATATTTAAATAGTGGAATTGCTTATAATAGTAATCAAATTCATCTATACCGCTCTGAACAATCAATTATTACCAAATGTGCCCTTCATCTAGGGGTAAAGATGTTGAAAATTAATACCTTTCCTTTTGGTAATATCACATTCCATCACATATAAAGTGCTAAATTTCTGCCCTTGTCCGCACTTACAAACTGCTTTTATTCCCGCATCCTTAATTCAATTAATACTGCCATTATTTTCTTTAAAGATAAATTTGGTGAAATACCTCAAATTTTACAGGAATTTACAAGTTAGGTTCACCTTGTCCCTAATGGGTACTGATATAAGCCCATAATCTTGATTTTTACTTTTAAAATAGTAATAAATAACTCTATCTTTTCTATAAAAGTCCAAAAGGAATTAATATTTGAAATTATATTAAATTTTAATACCATTAGAGAATATAATATCTTATTGGCGGAGAAGGCATGGAAAAGCTATTTCTTAGGGATTAAGTTATGACAAGTTTTTTATAGCAGTAAATAGACATTAAATAACCACATCCATGATCAATTACTAATAAAATATTAGAAAATTTATAAGCCTTTCATTAGTCCATAGCTCGGCTCATTATTTCAAATTACTTCCTCCTAATTTGCACATAATATCCATAAACCTTTTAATTCCCTCCAAACCTTATAAAAAGGACATAACAATCCCACTAATATAAATTCCTAAATTAACAAATTACTTATTAATATTATTAAAGAACTATATTTAATCAAATCTGCACATAAACTTATTATTACTTACCTTTTATTAAACATATCGCTAAAATTATTCTGTAAGTTCTCACTTTAATATAGAAGTAATTAGCTAATTTTGTAATAGAATTTCCATTATAGAATATTTTTTAAAATATTTACATCAATTTAATCCTAGATACTTTAGTTTCAACAATTAAATACAATTTTGTAAAATTAGGTTCAAAATTAAATAACTTCTAAAATATTATTCCCAATTATTAAAATATCTTAATAAAAGCTTGTATTTAATTGTTTAAAATAATATATAACCTTATTATCTATTTTTCCTGCCTTTTTTACACTCTTTCTAACATTCTTTCTTATAGCCACATCATATATAATAATTATATTATCCTTTATTATAATAATAATTAATAGGATAATTGGCTTATTTAAATTGTAATTTACCCATTATGTAACTTGGAAAATACAGTCATACTTCATCTTAAACCTGCAGTTGTAAAAGCCTATATATTATATCTTAAAAGGGCTTTAAAAAATGCTAAAATAATTTTAAATTATTTACAATCATTATAACAAACCTTAAATTCATTATTAAATAATTATTTTAACCTTATTATAAACTTAAAAATAAATATATTTTTCATTTTCATAATTTTTTACCTAAATATAATTATTAAAGACTATATTTACCATTTATTTATAATTAAATTTATTTATATTTATAAGCAAATAATTAAATTTAATTCTCAATTATAATTCCAATTTAATAAATTATAATTAAATAAATTACAAATTATATTATATTATAAAGGCTATAATATTGGGATTAATTTTAGCAAATCTATTCCAGAAAAACCAATATGGTTACAGTATCTCATACAAGCCTTATTAAAGACTGCAAATTATTTTCCCAACCTTAAAAAAGACATGAACTACCTTTAGCCAGGTACAAACATGGACCTTGCGGTTGAACTTCCAGCGCCAGTTCTGCTACCGTGTAAAATATTTACCAACCATCTCTTAATATTATTATTCTATATTTGTATTGAAGAAAAACTTATATTTTATTTTTGAAAAATTATACTACCAATTAAAATCAAATGTTAAATAATTTCTAATCCTTTCCTTACAAATTTACTAATAAAATCCCAATATAAGAGGGTAAATATATACTATAATGGCAACAAACCTACCAAAAGTTTAGACCTTTATATAAATAAAATTTAAAATAATATTAAATTAAGATATAATTTTTCAAAATAAATTTACATTTATCTCCAATTATTACAATTATTAATAATTATAAAAATGGATAATATATATATAATAAGCTAATTCTTAATCAATAATTCACCATTTAAAGCTAAGAATATTGTATTAAATAAAATATATAATAAAAATATAATAGATGGAAGGCAGGTTATAAACAACATAGGTATATTTGGTCAATATCTTAATCAATTCATTATTTAGGTCTAAATAAAATCTTATTTAATTTATATTGAAATATAAGCACCCTAGTTGTTGATGTTGTTTATTAATACCATTAGAATCCTTAATCTTCAATATTAATGATTGTTGCCTAATATCCCTTCGAATTTTTTCTGCCATAATAATAAAATCATCCAGCATTATTTTATTAGATTATATAATAAATTCAAATAAAGATATAAGAAATTTGTAATATAATTAATATAAATAGATTTTGCTATCCTTCTTGATAAACATAATTACCCTAATGCTGAAGAGTTTGAAAAGTTCATGCATCTTCTTTATTGCACCCCTTTTCCTACCTACCCACACTTTGTGTATTATGTGGGGTGCCTTAGCTTTCATCGATATAATAAGATGACCAATATTTTATATTTTAGAATTAGTAATGATGATAGAGAATAAGAAATAGAAGATAAAGTATGGAAATTGTATGGTTACTTTCTTTCACCTTCTGTATTTCTCTTCTAATATATATAGGTACTTAGGTAGGTAGGTAGGTAATTAATATTTAAGTGTATAAATAATAAATTAATTCAAACTTAATACCAACCTAAATACCTATTCTTATTAATTCTAATAATAATATTTAACCTAAATACCATACTTTCTAAATTCATTATATATTTTAATTTGATTTCTGTATTTCATTAATTATATCATTAATATTGGCTATGAAAATTTACCTACCTAAATATATATAAAAATCTAACACGTACCTTTAAACACCATAAATCCCTATATTCTAAGACCTACACAATGGATCTGACAAATAAATATATTATAAATTCAAATAAATTTATTAAAGCAATTTTAAGAAGGAATTTAGATGAAGTTAAAGTCCTTGCTTAGAATGGGTTGCCTTTGGCCATATGTAATTATTAGATTCTTTATAAGGCATATTTAAAAAGCCCAAATATAATCAACAAACTTTTACTCCATCATTCAATTAACTTTAGCCAAATTGAACCCAAAAAAGACATAATTCTTCATTTTATTCTACGGACACCAAAAAATCAATTTCCAAATAATAAGGAAACATTAGTTAGATTATTTCTATAATATAGAATAGATTGCATAGATGGGGTTGCAATCTGCAATATCCTTAATAATACTTTATTACATATTTTGGCTAACAATGTAGAATATTTAACTATTATGGATTTAATTCTAACAGAATCACCTAAATTTTCTGAACTTCAGTCCTATTACTTACAACTCATCAATTCCACAAACAACTTCGGGAATATATCCTTAATTATTACCATATTATATAATGATATTATTAATGTGGAAATTTTACTTGCAGCTAGTATGGATATTAACATTCGGGGAGAACTTGATAAATCTGCTGTGGATTTTGCTATTAACCAAGGCTATGATAAGATCCTGGAATTATTATCAGATTGAAATAAAGGCAAATCTGGGGACCAGATTATCCAAGCCTTTGAACTTGCAAAGCACTCTGCTTATATATTAGAGACTAGATGCTACAAATACATATATTAAATATCTTGGAATCATAGCATATAATAATAAGTGCTTAAGCACAAATGATATCTTATTAATATGAATTAATTACCTGGTTTGAATCACTGCTAGCCAATTAGCCAGGCCTGTTTGTGGCTACTACCTATCTCCCTACCCCACTCCCTTAGCACTTGCGCGAACAGGGCACATAACTAATCCAAGGGGATTTTTCTAGACTATTAATTTTCTGTGCCATCCCAACAAAAATACTTACTTATGATATCTTCTGCCACTTTCCAGAACCATATAATTACCAATAATATTTTCATAAATATTGACCAATATTGTTATAATAGGAATCGCCCTAATAAATAGGTCCTCCTTACGAATCTTCTGATAAGTACAACTTCAAGTTCGTGTGGGCTATATTGTTTATTATAATCTTTCATCTTATTATCCTGTATAAATTTAATCTACAAATCCGGATTTTTCGCTAAAAAGGCATCTACTTCCTTTTTACATTTGCCTGCAGATATGATACCACCAGCTCTAATCCCAGGATAATGGCCAGGAAAGTTAACAAAAGCTTGGCGTCCAGGTAATACCCAATGAATTAGAGCATCTAACTCTTGGCCCCCGATGTAACATTTAATAGGGGATGATAGGTCAATTGCACTTTATTTTATATCAGAAATTTTAAGGGGATATTTCTTAAGCAACATCATAGTATCAATTAGTGTTGTACTTTGTGGGGGCTGTTGAGATGAAGTTTAAGAACTTGCTTATGCTTGAAAGGGCTGCAGTACTGGATAATACCCTGAATAGCTCATATGTGGTTGAAAGTTATGTTATTCTGTATAAAACCCTGGATATCCTGCTAGTAGGAAACTCTGGGGATAAATTCCCTGATAGAACAGTACATATCCTGGTGGAATACTGCCAAATTGTCCTTGATTTATATTTTGATTAAATCTTGTTGCATACTGTGGTTGAACGTTTTGGGGTCCTTGATTTGTAATTTGAAAAAAACTTATTAGCTGAAAAAAGCTTGTCTGTTGAGAGTTTTGGGACCCTTGATTTATACTCTGATTATGTCCCGTTGCCTGAACATTTTGGGGATTTATAGTTTGAAAAAAACTTGTTGGTTGTTGAGAATTTTGAAGTCCTTGGTTTACATTTTGAGTAAATCCTGTTGCATGCTGTGTTGAACATTTTGGGGATTTGTAATTTGAAAAAAGCTTATCCGCTAAGAGTTTTGGGATCCTTGATTCACATTTTAAGTAGATCCCAGTTATTCTGATTGAGAATTCTGCGAGGATTGTCCTTGAGACGACCTATGATAAGCTGTTTGAGGTGACTCTGTTGCTTGCTGTCCAGATACAGTACCCGGCTGCGAGTGAGGTAGACTTAAGCCCGATGGAGGATTTGGGTTGCGGTTCGTTCCTGCATTGAACGTGAAGAGCTTTTTAGGTGGAGGGGCAGGGGAATTTGGATTGAGGTTCGTTCCTACATTGAACGTAAAGAGTGTTGGAGGTGGAGGGGCAGCGGGGGTTGTGCTTGGATTAGGTACATTTGCAGCTTTCCCTTTCCCTGATAACTGAGGCATATTTAATGGACTCCCAGTTTCCACCTGATATGTCCTTCGAGTTGATGGGCCAGGGGGGGTTGATTCCTTCGGTCTTTTTGCAGGTGTCTTTGGATGCGATACACTCCGTGATGGACGGCTCGGAGCCCCTCCCAAATATAACACGTCCCCCATACGAAGTATTGCTCTCGCCAACCCTATCTTCTCACTGTCTTCTATTCCTCCCGGGAAGAACTGGTCGTCAAATCCCCTCTTCCCTAGCTCTAGCATTAGTTCGGGTAGCGTCAAATCTGAGTAACGATCCACCTCATTGGATCGATTTCCTATCCGGCTTAGAAGCTTGGTGGTTGCTACAGATGATGTTGTTAGGATGCGGGCTGCTTTCTCAGTGTTGAATATCTGAACACAAGCAATACGCTTCCAGTCATCATCCTGCTTCGCTTTCTCGAGGTTGATATCTTCGACAGTCTTCTTCCCTTTAACTATATTCTCCGCGTCTTCGGCTATCTGTTTGGCCGTGGACACTATAGCCTCAACCCGTACCATCTCAACCTTCAATTGTTTCATCCTCTCCAAGTGTTTAGCGAGGTCCTGCGACTGATTCATCTCAGCATCTATAATTTTGAAAACCTCATCAGCTCTCCTATATCCCATAGACATTCGTTCCACAAAACTGTTTATTTTTTCAACCTTTTCGACCTAGCCGAGCTCAACCTCAATCTCTTTCAAATGCATAAAAATGTCTCTAATTTCTGAACAGCAATGATAACATTGCGCCAACCCCTCAAGCATGTCATCATCATTGAACAAACTGCTGACATGGGATGCTCGCTCGGGTGAGGAATTCATCGACCGGGCCGTTGGTCGTACGGTCGATGGTCTTCTTGAATGTAGATCATGGGCCTGAGTAGTAGAGCTTTTCCTTATGTTCGGTGCCACCGGGGGATCAATATGATGGCGACCTAGGGGCGGGGGAGAACCTTGCATACTTTTCGTATCACAGGACTCTACGGTAGGATGTTGATAATGCGTTTGGGGTAGAGGTTCTTGCCGCCCGTTTGATGCGTTTCCGGGACGGGACTTTGCAACAGGCCGAGCCCGGGATGGAAAGCCCCGCCGGGATACGGTAGGGTGAAAGTGCGTCTGGGATGGAACATTCTGTTGTACGTTTGAACGATGTGATGCTGCAACAGAACGTACTCCAGCAGGATGAGAGTGCGTTTGGGATGGTGGAACATTTGAACGATGTGATGCTGCAACAGAACGTTCTCCAGCAGGATGAGAGTGCGTTTCGGATGGTGGAACATTTGAACGATGTGATCCTGCAACAGAATGTGCGGTAGATGGTTGAGAACGAGTCCGGATCCAGGGTGTAGGGCTTGGAGCTGTTGGCGTGATGACTCCGGGGCTCGTCTCTATAACTCGTGGGAAAGATTCCCCTTCGTAGCGATTAATGCGTTCGAATGGGGTTCCATCTTCTTTCAAGTATAATTGACGATCGTCTATGTGTGGTGGCTTATATGAACGAGTTTTATCATCATCTCTAAGAGCTTGAACAAATCTCCTGAGCGGTGATCCGGTGTCTCGTTGTTCTAATCCACGGGTCGCAAATTCCGCTCGTAAGTAAGGGATATCCCAATCCTCGTAAGGGCGGCCAGCGATGTCTTGGTCTATTAACCGTTGGATAAGCATAGAATCTTCCAAACAGTCTATATCCCTCAAACCCCTAAAGCGACATAATGGCCTAAGCCATGTCAGACCTCTGTATTTAGCCCCGGGATCCTCAGGCACTCCCTGAGAGTCTTCAAGATTCTGGGGCTGAAGGTCTCCCGGGGAAACCTGAGAGGTCGGGTCCCCAGGATTCTCCAGCACTCCCTGAGAGTCTCCAAGATTCTGGGGCTGAAGGTCTCCCGGGGAAACCTGAGAGGTCGGGTCTCCAGGATTTTGGTATGACATTGTAAATAAGGAGGTAAATATAGATCAAAGATACTAAACTTTATAATTCGATAGAGAATATAGACTGAGTTCTTGGTTTGTTATCATAGAGCTGTATCTTCACATTATATATAACTACACAACCGCCTACTATGTAACTCTATATGCAACTACGTGAATTCGTAAGTACGTGAGTTCGTAAGTACGTGAGTTCGTAAGTACGTGAGTTCGTAAGTACGTGAGTTCGTAAGTACGTGAGTACGTGACTACGTGACTACGTGAGTTCGTAAGTGACGTGTTTATAGTCTGTGACAACCGAATCTAGAATGCGAGATTGTAAACGATAGGATCCAAAATATGGATATATACTATATATTGACTTCTCATAGCTCGTGCAGATAATCCATTTCCCAGGTAAACCTTCGGCCATGGAATCTTATTTAGATGTTGAAAGCCTCCTTCATAAGATCCTTGAGAGGTCGCCTGAAGAGAGCCTCCTGGAGCATTTTGACGGTATTGCTAGATCCTGGGTGGATCTGATCAGCGTGACGACGTTACCGGCGAATCTGAGGAGCTCGGATACACTTGTCGAGCATGCATTTACTGCCGTTGGAAGAGCGATAGATGATGGGGGACTTTTAGCTAGGCTAGCCCATATTCGATTACTCGAAGTTTTTGAGTCTCTGGAAAGTTTGATTAGGTCAGAACGAAAAAAAGAACGGAGACAACGAAACCAGGAACGGAGACAACGAAATCAGGAACAGAGACAACGAAAGCAAAAACAACAGAAATCAAAAGGTTGCTTAACAGCAACACATTTAGCTATGGAGATTGTGACGAAGATGTTTGGAATGACAGCATACAAACTTGCGAACATTCGACGGATAGCCTCAAGATGGAGGCTTCTCGCGGGCTCATGGCCCTTTCTCCTGCTCATATATTCGGGGTCGGCGGAAAATATTATGTACGTGAACGCGCGACTCTAGTATTTGACTATTAAGCTAATGATCTTCCTTTAGAAAACGGTACACAAAAACTAATAACGTATTGCTTGAGTCCGTTTCCAATCAAATTATGAACAATGTCGATATGGAAGTGAAGTTAGCCTGTGCAGAACTTTACAAGACCGCTATGAGGGCAGGATTAGGCGCCACGGTTGACAAGGATGAGATGTGCAATAAATTTAAGAATTTTCTGTTGGGCAGGATTGAGTGCATGGATGTAACGATGTGGCGTTAGATCAATGTAATCCTAAAGCGATGTTATTTTAGAACAATGTTATCCTAGAACAATGTTATCCGACAACAATATTATCTAATAACAATATGATCTCAGAACAATGTAATCCTAAAATAAAAGATGTGGATCTAGAGCAACGTTCAGGCAGTAAATAGATTTAGAAGAGCATTATTTTTACCTGTTATACATAATGTATATGTATTGTATAACTCACCATTATTGGTCCAATGTGACAATATGTCTGCCCAACTATGACCATTATGATCTATCAGGAAAAAAACCCCTCCGCGTGACCTTATAAAATAAGAGCAACATTAGTCGGGCAGTAGGGGGCGTGATATTCGGGCAGTAGCCATATAATTTATGAGGTGTACCACAGGTACGTACCTTTATATACAATTTTAGTAATAATCTTTTATATCAAAAATAAACCTTCTCAATTTAATACGCAATAGGAATATATAATAGGAATTATTTTGAAGGACCTTAATAGGCCTTTAAGAATTATTTTCCTGCCTAATTAGTTCAAGTTATAAATAATTCTTTAAAGATTGTTTCTATATAGCTTCATATAAATAATATATATTTTTTTAGGTTTATAACCTCATTGTATACATTATTATTACAAAATAATCACATATAATAATTTATTTATTTAATTATTTCAATACCTTTATTAGGATATAGTCACTTTACATCCTCGAACTTATACAGCCTCTAATTATTATAGGTTAGTTGAAATGTAAGGCATATCCTACAGGAGCTATCAGAACTCCTATTTAATATAAGCCCCTAAAAGCTACTTTCTTACCTAATTAATTCAAATTATAAATAATTCTTTAGAAATTATTTCCATATAATTTTATATAAATAATATATATTTTTTTAAACTTATAACCTCATTATACACATTACCATTACAAAGTAATCATATATAATAATTCATTTATTTAATTATTTTAATATTTTTATTAAAATATAATCACTTTATATCTTCAAACTTATATAACCTCTAATTATTATAGGTTAATTGAAATGTAAGGCATATTGTCACACATTATACAGGGAAAAATTATGATTGTAGAATTCAAGTTGTTATTATTATTATTAGAATTCTAAAATCGAGCAGTGAGGCTTTTTATGGAATTGTTGTAAGGGAGAGAATTTTTCCACGCTATTTTTAGGCTTACTAATCCAACACATATCTTGCAGGAATTATTGGAATTCCTATTCATCTTTTTTAAAGAATTAAAATCCTAAAGAAGTACAAAAAAATACCAAGAAATATGTACTGAAAAATACGTACCCCTTAGGGACCCCACTTCTTTTGTGACTACTGCCCAAATATCACGCCCCTTACTGCCCAACTAGTGTTGCTCTAAAATAATATCAAATAGATGGATGGTGAATTTAAGTACAATAGGTGGCTCAAGGAACTTACGCGGATAAATCACTAGTACTTCTCAATTTTCTTGTTTTCTTTCTGTTTTCATAAAGAAAATAAAATTCGCATCCTCAAAAGTCAATTCTACATATCACTCCACCAACATGTGCAATTTAGAATATACCACGAAGTTTTATATATGCAGTGATTCTTATGAAGAAACCGTTCGCATAGTACGATGCGATGGAGATATTACCGCACCAGACCATGTCGTCAAGAGGGTCCCCTTAGGTTCAGGTAGATTCCGCCACAAATGCGGCAGGCATGATTGTAGGAACCCTTGAACAGTAAGTGGGCTACATACCTAACATGGCGTCGTTAATCGAGATGAAGACGACCTCTATCTTTCAGTCAAAAGCCACAATCCACAATCACGGCTTGAGAACGGTCGGAACTTCGAAGTTAACTAGGCAATTTGGTTATATATTAACAACAGAAGAAGCAATTGGGATATCTACTATATATTAACACTCATTTAATAGCGGTTAGAACATAAGAGGTTGGGAATTTGGATACATATTATGGAGGAAACAATTAGGATATTATCTGCTTGAAATTGACACTCATTTGACCCTTTGAAATATAAATACTTATCCATCTAACATTGCCAAATCTCGCAGAACATGATCAATATCAGCATATTCATTCATCCAACATTTAATGATAATGTTTCCCCCCCATAAGGATGCCACATCAGGAAATTCACATCTCTGGAATAAATCATCAACCATTTGGGAATATTCCATCATTTCCTCTCCTAATTCGAATCTTCCTCCAGGTTGTCGATACGGCCAATGCCCAATAAGGATAGTATATAAAACAGATGCCATACTAAATAAATCCATTGCATTCGACGGAACTAATTCAAGATTAGGGTTGAAAAAGCCCGAATCTGGCAAGTTTATTCCATTTAAACCGAGTTTTTGGCATGCTGAACCGCCAAAATCACATAGACAAATATCGATAGATGTACCGGTAACGAGAAAGTTCTCGGGGCGGAGATCGGAATGTATTACACCTTGATGATGAATATATGCGATAGCTTCAATTACTTGTCGATACCATTTCTTTCGGAGAGGGAAGGAAATTGTGTCAGTTCTTTCGTCGAGATATGTTTGGAGATCCCCATGGTGAGCTTCGGCAAGAAGTAGGCCTGATGGAAGTTCCGGTTTATCTTGCCAGCCGAGATATGTGACAATTCGGGGGTGTTTGCCTAAAATCTCAAAGATTTGTCGTTCATTGGCGAAACTAGTGGCAGCGCTATCATTTAATTCTTGGCTAATAAATTGATGGGGACATTTTAAAACTACCCCAGGTTGAATACGGATAATTTTTGACGTCGAACCCACTTGAAATGGCGATAGGTGAGCCATTGGATAAGTACATGGAGATTATGTATAGGAAAGAAGATTCTTCGAAGGGGAGGAATGTTTTGATTACGCGTTCGCGTACTAATTGAGATGTAGCACATACATCATCTGGGGGCTTTCGGATTAATATTAATACGTGGAATAAATTCATGCCGAAGAAGGTTAGTACGTCTAGGTACTTTTAATTTTGATTAAATATTTAAGTACGCAATACTGTACACCGTAGCATGTATTACGGTATACGGTATACTGTAGTTCGCACACGCGTTACAATATACCATATACCGTAATGCGTACATGCGTTACAGTATACCGTATACCGTATACCGTAGTATATATACTATATATAATAAATGCACAATCATTATGGCCCTAATATTAAAGAATAATTAAAGTAATGGAGATCTTATAGGAAACCTTTTGTATAATTAAATATTGTAATTTATTTATTTTAATGATAAGAAATTGTTATTATAGGAGCTTAAATTATCACCATGCTTGAAACAAATCCCAAGGATCATCACGTTACTTCTATTAAATGGGTTAATCCAAAGTTACAAGCTTCATATAACCAATCTAAAAAACCAAAGAAAAATAAGCCAAAGACCCTTCATGAAAAAGCACAACAAGCAAAAGCAGATAAAATACGAAAACGTCGTAATACCCTACTAAAAAAGCTTAATGAATACCGCGAAATCTCGGGCGATTTGATATATTGTGTAATGCAATCTCAAAGTCCCTGCAAAATCAGGATATACGGATCAACTCCCAACAAGGCATGGCCATCCATTAGGAATAAAATGGTGTGTGGAGTCTAACCAAGCCCATTATACAGTTCTAACCAGGGTTGCAAAATTAGTTAGTAATTAATTAGTTTTTCTTAATTAACGTACCCTACAAGTCAACCGATCAAACAAGTCAACCGATCAGCAAAAATACATACAAAATACGTCTGTGCGTAAACGTGCGTTCTATTCAAAAAAAATCGTATCAAAAATTGATTTGAAGATTTGAATACCTCTTTTAAAAGTAATAATTACAGTATTTTTTCTAAAATTTGTACGATTTTTTTTAATTTATTAAAAATAAAAAACAGAAAAGTGGGTCTAAAACAGTTGATATTTTAACCAACTTCTTTTATACCCCTGGGAGAATTTTTTCAAGTTCTTTATAATATCAGATTTATATAATATAAAACATATTAAAATTTGAAAAAATAAGATTAAGAATTTGTAAAGTTACGATTTTTAAATTTCTTTGATTTTCGGTTATATTTCGGCTGATCGGTTGACTTGTTTGATCGGTTGACTTGTGCGGCACGTTACTAAAAACTAAAAACTAAAAACTAAAAACTAAAATACTAAAAACTAACGTACCCCACAAGTCAACCGATCAAACAAGTCAACCGATCAGCGAAAATACATACAAAATACGTCTGTGCGTAAACGTGCGTTCTATTCA
>MU623567.1:0-37025 GCA_025201765.1 Daldinia sp. FL1419 | reverse complement strand
ATAATTTAATAAAAAGAATAAAATAATTCTTAATTAAAAGAAATAATAATTATAAAAATAATATATTTTATATTAAATATAAATATTATTATAATAATAAAAATAATAAATATAATTTTAAATAATCTTTAAAAATATAGAAATGTTATTGTTAAATATATAAAAAGGAAGGATATTAATCTATTATATACCTAGAATATAAATATAAGAAAATTAGAAAAGAGTGAAAAATCAGAAAAGGCTTTTTTAAAAAGAACTATTTAATATTCTTAATTAATTATAAAGGATTTATAAATATAAATTCAAAAATTGATTAGTTAAAAGATAAAAAAACCAATTTATAAATTAATTTGAATAATGATAATAAATTATTTATAATTATAATTTATTTATTTAATTAAACCTTTTAATATTATATTAATAATTTCTTCTTATTTAACAATTTAAAATAAGATTTCATTTTTATTCTAAATAAATATATTAAAAATATATTTTAGGGTATTATGTTTAATATTAGAGTAATTTGTGTATTAATTGTTAAAAAAGGTTAATATTTTATTTTTATCAATAAATATTTAAATAAGAATTTAAAAATAAATATTAATTAAATTGGAGAAATTAATATTAGATTTAATGATAAATTATTTATTAAATTATTTAAAATAGTTATTATTAATATTTTTATTGGTTAAATAAATTTTTACATTATGGAAACTAATATTCTATTCCTTTTTTTTCTTAAGGATATAGATTAATTAGGAGTATACCTTAATAACATAATCAATTAATTAATTTATAAAGATAATATAATAATTAAAGTTATATAAAAATAAGGATATTTATGATTTTATTTTAAAAATATTACTTTTTTTATAAAAATTAAATTATAATGGTTATATATTTATTTTAATTATTTATTAATTGATAAATTATATATCCTATTAAATAAAATAGGTTATGATATTGATATTAATAATATTAAAAAAATTAATAAATTTTGTTATCATTATTAAATTAAAAATAAAGTTTTATAATAATTTAAATTTAATTTAAAAGATCTTAATTTAGATTTTAATTATAAAATAATTATTAATATTATATATTTTAATAAATATTTTATTTTATATATAATTAATATAATTATTAGATTTTAAATAATATATTTTATAAAAATAATTTTAATTAAGGAGATTTGGGAAATATTTAAATAATATTAAATTAATATTTATCTTAGATTTTTTAATATAATTATTTATGATATTAATATTAATTTTAATAATATTAAATTTAAAAATAAGGTATATATTATGGGAATTATTTATCATTAAGTATTAATAAAAGTTTATTAATTTATTAATAAAATAAAAAAATATTATAACCTTATTTATAAAATTTATGAAATTATTATAAATAAATTTTAAAATTCCAATTCAAAAATATTATGGTTATAGATAATTATTAAGGTAATAAATAATATTATTAATCTAAATAATTTAATCCTTATCTTTTTAATTTTTAATATATATTTCAAAATTAATATAAATTTATCACCTATTCTTTCTTAAATTATAAAAATATAAATTATTTAAAAAGTAATAATTAAAATTAAAAAAATTAAATTATAATAATTAATTAAAAATATTTTAAATATAAAGAATAGTTCAAATATTTAGAAGATCCTATTTATATTATTTTTAATAGGTAATAAGGTTTTAATCTATTAAGAAAAAGGTGGTTAGAAAAGCCTTTATAAAATGATTATAATCATTAATAAAGATATGATTATTATTTTAAATATATTTGATAAAATGTTTATATTTAGGAATTCTTATATTAAACCTTATATATAATTAAAGAAAATATTTATATTTATTAAATAATTAAAATTTAAATTATTTAAATTTAATTTTAATTTTAATAATTATAAGTTTATTCTAAAAAAAGAATTTATATATACTAATGATCTTTCTTATATAATTATAATATATTTTTTTAATAAAGAATGGATTAATTTTATTTTAACCTTCCAATTATAAATAAATGGAAAGATAATTATATTTAAAAAGTCATATAAAATATCAGACTTAAAAGAGCTAGATATCTTATTTAAAATGACATTTTACAATCAGAAATATATAATTTAATAATATATTAAAGTACTATATTATTTAAATTATAAATAATTTATAAAATTAAAGGTAAAAATATTTTTTTTTTATATAAAAAATTAAAATTAATAGTCTAAAATTATGATAACTTTAATAAGAAATTTATTATAATTTATATATCTATTATTTAAAGGATTAATTAATATCTTATATTAATTTTAACACTATTCCTATATTAATAAAAAATAAAAATTATAATATAAAATATTATTATAATATATATTCAATTTAAAATATTAATATAATAAATAATTTATATATATTTATTAATTAAATTAAAAAATAAATATTTTAAAAGAATGTTATTACATATTGTAAAACCATTATACAGACTTATTAAATCTAATATATATTAATTTAAAACTTATTTTTAATATTACCAATATAAATTATATATAAAACTTTTAATATTTGATCCCTATTTATTAATCACTAATTTGGAACCCTTCAGAATCACTGATTTATAAACAAATAATACCCTCAATATCAATATTATAAAATTCCTTATAATTAAAAATAAAGTATTTAATAAAGTTGATATTAAAGTACACCTTTAAAAGATATTAAATAAAAAAATAGAAAATTTTAATAATATTTATATTATAATTTATAATAATAATTACAAAATTTTAATTATTTAGAAAAATTAAGTTAAAAAATTTAAATTATTAAATATTAAAATTATGAACATAATTAGTAAATTTATAGAACAAAAGGTTTAAAAAATTTACATCACTTTTATATATTAATTTAAAACAATTTTCAATTACTTAACTATTATTTAACATTAAGAATCAAAAATTAAAGAAATTAAAATTTTAAATATTAAAATTACTTAATAAATAAACAATAAAATCTATAAATTCAAATATATTAAATTAAATCTTTAAAATTTCTATTTATATGTTTTTATTAATAATTTATTTATGAATAATAAGGATTTTAATTTGTAAATTAGATATATTATTATTTTAAATAATAAAAAATTAATGGATTAAAATAATAAGGTTAAAATTATTAATAATATAATCCATTAATCATCTACCAAATATAAATATATTACTTGTAATATATTTATCAATAAGATATATAATATAATTTAAGATTTTAATATAAGATATATTATACATTATATTATTAATATTATATTAGAACATCTTTTATTTCTTAAAATTTTTTTCATTTTTTATACCAACTTATTCTCCTTATACCAATATTTGGTACAAATAGGTACTATTAATAAAAAAAGGTTAATAATAAATTTTATAACTTTAAAACAATTATATAAGAATAGAGAAATAAATAATATTCATTAGATCCACAAAATTTGTAACCCAACTAATATAATAATAAAAGCCTCCCCTAATAAAATTATAAAAATATTAATAAAAAATAACCAAATTAATTTATATTTAAAAAATTAAATAAAATAAAAAATTAATAATAATTTATAACCTATTATTTATAAAAAGAAATAAAATGAATAATAGTTATATATTACCAAATATTATAAATTTTTATAATAAATAAAAGAAATATTACATAATTAATATATTATATATATAAAAATTTTAAATCTGTTAAATTTAAAATAAATAGTTTTCTTCTTAAGGATTTATAAATATACAAATCTCATTATATTATTTTACTTATTATTTATTTTTGCTATTATTTTTCTTATACGTATGTTTAGCCTAACAATTAATAAATATGTTAATAATTTAAAAGAAAAATTATTTAGTGTATTGTATGGTAATTGAAGAAGTGATGATAGAAGTGATGATAGAAATGATGATAAATTCCTTTTTGTAGAGTATATTAATAATTAAATGTTGTAAAAATATAAAAAAAAATGGTATTAAATTTGTAATAGTTTAATTATATATATTAAAGTAAATTTTAATAATTATTTCTTAATTATAATAATTATTTTAATATTTATGATTTTTGATGTGGGAGGTTTTTATATAAATGATCATATTTGTACCTTAGATTAGGAAACGGTTTTTTGTGTGTGTGGTATGTTAAGGGTTTAATTGGTTGAAAAGTGTGGTGGCTTAAAAGATATAAAGAAAAACCATCCTTTTAATCTGAGTCCGTTGAGATAACCAAAAACTAATTAACTAAATAACAACAACCAAAATACAATTATATGAACATGTACAATACCGCTACTTAAAACTATAGATACATATTTTAAATTATGGTATTATAATATCTTAAATTATGGTATTTTAAATTATAGTATCTTAAATTAGGATTAAGTAAATACGTACAAATGTATATGCCTTCACGTGCGAATACCTTCACGAATAGCGTGCGAATAGCCTTATGAATAGAATTGCAAACACTACAATACGAGATGCCTTAAATACCTAAGTACGTATGATCTATCATAACTATTCAACCCATACCTAGCTATTCAAATCATACTTACCTAGCCATTCAAACCATGCCTATTCAAACCATACCTATTCAAACCATACCTATTTAAATCATACCTATTCAACCATATCTACCTATTCAACCATACCTAAACAGGTATTCAAATCATACTTATTCAACCATACTCATTCAACCATACTCATTCAACCATACCTAGGTATTCAAACCAAATCATACCAAATAAGAATAATAACACGTCAAAATGAAAATATGCTATATAAAATCCTCTTTATATGCATAAATACACTCAAATAATGCATATATATCCTATATTTTAAGTTTAATACCTAAAAAGATGGCTCGTGCGCGCCTCAAACATAATATTACCCTTTCCAGCCCAAAATCCTGATTTTGGCAAAGTATCACATATGGGCCTCCGTAGGGGAGAATTATGCTAATACCAATGCAATAAAAAAAAAAAAAAAAAAAAAAAAAAAGACACCGTTAAGCACGCTTTCTCATAACGAATTAGATTTACTTATACGCCCAACGCACCCAAAGAAAAACCTAAGCCGAACAGTTTGGTTTGCCCTAGCAGGATTCGAACCCACTCGCGTTAGGTACCAGCGCGGCAAGCCGATACCAATATCTCTAGGCGCGACTTTACGTAGTTATCTTAAAAACAGAACAAGTTAGATTACTGCATAGGTACCTAGTTAGCGAATGTAAAGTTTCTTGCTTCAGGGGCCTAAGTACTACCTTGAATTCGACAAGTACGACTGGAACATCGTAGGCTGGGGCGGGGTTGAACGATTGAACGATATTCGAAACTCCAACTCCATAAGCAGACGCCCTTCTACAAGAAAACCGTAAGGAAGTATCCAACGATGGATGTACCATAACGATCCGGAGGGAGTCCGGCTAGACCCACATCTTCCGCCGGCGCTAGCGACGACGACTCGAAAAAGGCAGGAGCTTCGGAATCCTGTACACTGACAGAACTTACATCGGTCTGTTTTCTATCCGTCAGTTTTGTGCTAATAATTGTTATCTTCATGTTGCAAATTAATCCTCGGTTACTGTTATTATGAGTTTAGGCATATTTGTTAATGGCACCGCAAGATATATCTAGATTGACGTGATGAGAACAAGCGCATAAGACTACAACATGGAGAATTACGCCAGTCTATTTGTATTTGACTCGTGAAGGGGTTTCTATAACTAGTAAAACCAGTATTTTCTGGAGCTTTACGCTCAACGATCAGGTCTATACTAACCAGATCCGATCCTCTACCCTCAAGCGTACATGACTGTGACTGGACAGTCACTATAAAACCACTCCATTGTACTTATATTTGTACTTGCTTTACGCCTTAGATTGGATAAATTGGGACTAATGCGCAACCCAACTAGCGTTTAACCTTGGAATTCTTGCAACTTGCTTTCCTCCCATCGCCCAGGGACAAGAGCGAGCGGTACGATACCAGAGACGTGAATCTCAGGGCCAAATATCTTGGCATTTAGGCCAAGTTCTTGTGTTGCGGCCTTCATGTTCTTCAGACCTTCCTGGTAGTTAGGACCGGCACGACGGACCCAAATTTGGACGTTGTGCTCGTTTAATTGCTTGGCATATTCGCGAAGTGCCCGGATAACACCCTTGAAAGTAGATGCCACGTTGGTGAAGTTGGCAATACCACCACCGATAAATAGAACCTTGCCCTTAGGGTCCATGGGAGCGCGTAGCATCAAGTCTAGGACAGTGCGGGCGTAGTAGTAGGTCTGAGACTCGGTGGGGGCGCCAGAGTATTCACCGTAGTTGGCCAAGTCATCAGCAAAACCAGCAGACGCAATAGCGTCGGCATAGACAACGGAAGCACCACCGCCAGCAACCAGAGTCCAGATGCGGCCGTTGGGGTTCAAGACGGTGAGCTTCAACGACGCACCAGTCTTGGCGTCCAATTCGGCGATATAAGCCTCCTCCTTGGAGAGCTCACGGCCGAAAGGCGCGGGGAACTCTATCGGGGGACCGGCATCAACACTGACCTTGTCGCCTGCGCTGGATACGGCAGTGATACCAAGGTTTGCGGGTGATCGTGCAATAGCCCATTTAACACCACACTCGAAGTCGGCAGTCTGATCTAACTTGGCAGCGAGATCGAGGAAGTAAACCTCAGCTGACGTGCCAGCATCATTGGGAATGACGACTAGGGGGTTAATCTCTAGGTAAGTGAACTGGCAGTCAACGTATACCGCGTATAGGCGGGTAATGAAGTCAACTAAGACGTTGTGAACACCAGCGGGGACCTTCTTTAGTAGTGTGTTGGCGATCTCCTCGTTGGAGGGATATTGTGAGAGGTCGACGGGAATAAGCAGCTTCTCGGCTTTAGCATCAACATCACCAACGTCAACACCGCCTTCGTGGGTGAAGAGAATCCAATCTCCCTATTAATAGACAAGTTAGTATATTGAAGTTGATTGGCTGATAACATTTGTTTCAAGAGAGATAACACGTGTGAGTAAGGCTGGTATGTGCTCGTATGTGTTGGTATGGCTGTGTGATGAAGTGGGCGAAGGGGGAAAGTGGATGCAACAAGAGCGCATATGGTTTAGCCTTCCGTTCGCCCGTACACACCGGTTCACTCATAAATTCCAATCAAATAAGAGCACGGGCAGCAGCCTTTTTTGTGCACATAATTCCGTAAGTGATAAGAACGCAACCTCTCCAAGACTTCCTGGATACTGTTTACACTTCTCCTTATTTCACTTATTTTAAATCCATGTTCTCATCTTTAGGTGTCTCGTGCATTTGCAATCACGTACTCATTGACTGCCAATAAGATAATTCGCCCGAAGAGAAGTATCGGACATAAAAAAAAGCTCGACAAAAACAGCGCAAAATGCTTAAAAAGGGTGCTGCACTCACATCTCGAACTGAGTTTATGTTGATGTAGTACTCGGTACCGTCCGGGTGAGGCACGAAGGGTTCTACGAGGAACTGTCGCAGAACACCCTCGGTGTGTTCAACCTTTTGCACCTTGCCAGCGCGTTGAGCAATCCACTCCTTGGCCTCGGGCCAGGTCTTGTTAAGGGCTAGAAGACCGCTCTTGCCTCGCCTCTTGATGAGCTGGTCGGGCTTTGCAACGAACTTGGCACCACTGTGAAGCAACCACGGATAGGTGATTTCAGCCTGGTTCAGTACGGCGTTGACATCGGCATCCTCAGGGAAGTAAAGCGAGGCCAACTTCGGCGGCGGGTTGTGTGTCGTAGGCTTGGGAAGAGGACTCGGCTTGATGACGGGAGCGCGGGTGAGGTGGTAGTTGAGAATGGCCTTGCCGTCGGCCTCATAGATTGCCTTTGCGGACATTGTGGCAAGAGAAACGAATTATACGTAACAGGTATGTACTCTATTACACTCTTGATTGTCGAGATCGTTTCTATACGTTATTAGCGGATGCGCCTTCTCTATTGTCCAAGCGGAAGTCACAAGTGTGGGAAGAAAGGGAAGGGATTGAATTTGGACTCGTAGAGTCCGAAGTTTGGAGAAGAAAGATATACGGGGAAGACTTGGTGCAAATGATAGGGCGGGTCCGTAGAAATGAGGGGATTGGCAAGGCCATCTTTCTTTTTCACTTACCTTGTCGCAACTGAATTGGAGATTACGATACGACTGATAGTGTTTATGATGAAAAGTCGGAGAAGTTTTAATTGAGAAAAAAAAAAGGAAAAGGAGAAGGGCAACAATGTTGACTACAACAATAACAACAGGAAATTGGAAGATTGAAGACTGGACTTTTCGAAAAGACTATGAAGGTGCGGTACGATACGGTACGGTGCGAAGCTCCCCGCCAACGCAGGTCCAGTCCCGTTCCTTTTTTTTCTTTGCCCAGAACCCTTGGAAAGCCTCAACCCACTTTTCGATACAAGGCACTGCTGTCTGGTCTGTGCCCAACTAAACCCAGTGGATCCTGTTACTTGGTGGGTGCGAGTGGGTACCTGAATTGAGTTTTGGAGGGGCGCTAAAACGATGTGGCCTACGGGGGCGGACAACATCACGCCAAAATCATTGGGGCTATCCCGGTAACCTCGTCAGCAATCGGAGGGGCAATCTTGTACCGGTACCCCAACACCAACAACCATGGGCAATTCCCATAATCGAGACCCGCCGGGTACCGACATATCTTATCTCGTACACAGCCATATTAACGCAAAATCGCGAGAATCACAGCGGCAACCGTAACGGAATATGCGCTACTTTCGATTCAAAACGCCTAGGTCGGTCATGGAAGCTGACATTATCCTTCCTCAACGATCCGAATCTGCTAAAAATGAACGGGGTATCACTATTTTACCTGGGTAGCTGTCGGCATCGTTGTTTCCAAGAGGATCTTTCCTACATCATTCCTATCGAGATTCGACCGGGTCTTGTCTTATCATTGGCGGTTCGGGCTTATCACTCGGGTTTCGATGTCAAAAGGGATCGAGGATCAGTCAGCATTGGAAGTATTCGATCCTTCATGTCTTAGATCCACTACTATGACCATCATGACAAAGCTTGTCAGCAGCCCCAGCTGAGGGAGACATGATGGAGTAATTGTCCATGCGAATATTACATTCCTATTATCATCTCCATCGGCCATGAAACGTCCCACAACGAACTATCCGCAGCGGACTTGCCCCGGAGTTTGATATTGGGGACTATCCGGCAAAATTATGACATTGAGTGAATTATAGTGTCACCTGCTATCGTTCCGGAATTCGGTGGGTCACCCATCTGGGCACAATATGTGTGCATCCCTTTTTCAAGCGAAAGAAGGCTTGTCTATCTATTCGAAAATCCCGTCGCATCTTTCTAGGTTTGATTTTGTCTCATTATTTTTCCAATAGTCGTAAATGACTATTTGCTCGTTTGCATTTATCCTAGGTACCTAATTCCTGGTACCTCTTTTGCTGATCCGGACGAAGCTCAGTTGGCTTGTTCTTTTTTTTTTTTTTTTTTTTTTTCCCGGTATGGAGAAGGTAAGATGAATAAGATGAGATGTAATCTGGTGCAATGCGATGAAGTCGATGTTAAGATCTTGGTACTGGTACAAAAATATGGGGACTCAAAGGGCGGGGATTGGCAGGCCCAAGCTACGTACCGTTCAATGGTACCTCACTACTGAAGCTTAGGTGGGGTGGTCTCATCAGATATACCCAACCAGCAACTTTCAAGTCGCCAACATAAGCAGGATTTCTCAGGATCAACAGGGTCTCCAAGGCTATCGGAAGTCAAAGGTGCACCACAATTGGACCAACAAGGCATCACCGACATCGTAGCGTGCAGTTTATGGGCGTTGTCGAAAAGGGGTCCAATTCAACAACACACATAAAAATTTACCCCAACTAATCCGATCGTCTCGAGACCAATTTTTTTTACCGGACATTCTGTGGGAACAATTTACGTCGCGACAGCAACAACCTAGACTTATTGCATAGAAACGGAAGGAAACTGCGGCTGCGTCGCTTCCTTTCTCCTATTTTTATTATCATTTAACTAATACATTCCACTCATTCAACGGTTCAACGCTAAAACGGTACGTATTTGCATCTTACCTTGTAACCTATAACCCAAGCCTTAGGTAGTCGTGACCCGGCACCTTTTCCCAACCCCGTTTTTCCCCGCTGTTGAGCCTTTCGCGCAGTGGCAGCATCAAATCAACTCAGTCTGAGAAAAATAATTCCCATTGCCGTCCACAGTCCACCGAGTCGATTTTCCTCTTCTTCTCAATACACACTTTATTCCAAATATCCCATTTATCCGCGATAACTTCTCTCGCCATTTACTTGGTGATTGCAATTTCGTCTAATACTTGTATAGCCTCTAGTGCAACGAGACGGTTGAATTCCAATATTGAGGTACGTTTAATCTACAACTCCTCGTTTCCCATCTTCACAAATTACCTTGCTTGCGTCGCTCGTGTTTCATCAGTGGCATGGAATTTGGTTCATTGCCGGTCCGATTCAATTGACTTTATTCGGCTTTTGACGCTGATGGTCCTACTGAATCCTTTCAGTGCAGGGACGGGCTGAATCGGCCGTCTTGAAAAATCACCAATATTCCCAAAGCTTGGTTTACTACTGAATACCTAGTCCAAGTGATTCCCCCCTTTGTTGGCAGATTTACATTCCGTGGATCGTTTTCCGGTCGAGTTATGAAGCTTTGATAGCTAACTTTGATCATCGACTTTGCAGAGAAAGTTTGCGGATTTCATACCACGACGATGTCTTCAGCTGCGGCCAACGGTGTCAACGGCACCGCAAGTGGCGGTTTATCTGCAAACGATAACATCGCTCGCTTTGCTGCCCCTAGCCGACCTCTAAGCCCTCTACCCGCACACGCCTTATTCAACAACAAGACGCGATGCTTCGTCTACGGTCTCCAGAACCGAGCCGTCCAGGGCATGTTGGATTTTGACTTCATCTGCAAGCGACCCACGCCTTCAGTTGCGGGTATCATTTACACCTTTGGTGGTCAATTCGTCAGCAAGATGTACTGGGGAACCAGCGAGACTCTTCTTCCTGTCTACCAGGAGACTGCCAAGGCTGTGGCTAAACACCCCGAAGTTGACGTTGTAGTCAACTTTGCTTCCTCACGAAGTGTCTTCAGCTCAACAATGGAGCTGATGCAATTCCCCCAAATCAAGACCATCGCTATTATTGCGGAAGGTGTGCCCGAGCGAGTAAGTGAACATGAATAATTTCGATACATCGATTTTTGTTAACCTCGAAATAGCGAGCGCGAGAAATTGCCTATGTTGCGCGACAAAAGGGTGTGACTATCATCGGCCCTGCCACCGTTGGTGGTATTAAGCCTGGTAGCTTCAAGATTGGTAACACTGGTGGCATGATGGACAACATCGTTGCTTCCAAGCTCTACCGCAAGGGTTCTGTCGGCTACGTCTCCAAGTCTGGTGGTATGTCGAACGAGCTGAACAACATCATCTCACAAAACACCGATGGTGTCTACGAGGGTATTGCCATCGGTGGTGATCGATACCCCGGAACCACATTTATCGACCACATGCTGAGATACCAGCAAGATCCTGAGTGTAAGATCCTTCTACTACTCGGTGAGGTTGGTGGTGTCGAAGAGTACAAGGTCATCGATGCCGTCAAGCAAGGAATCATCACTAAGCCGATTGTTGCCTGGGCTATTGGTACTTGCGCAAGCATGTTCAAGACTGAGGTCCAGTTTGGCCATGCCGGTTCTTTTGCCAACTCGCAGCTTGAGACTGCGGCTATGAAGAACAAGCAGATGAAGGAGGCGGGATTCTACGTCCCTGATACGTTTGAAGACCTCCCCGAGACTCTCGCTTCCGTCTACAAGAAGCTCGTAGAAGAGAAGACTATTATTCCTCAGCCGGAGCCCGTTGTGCCCAAGATTCCCATCGACTACTCCTGGGCCCAGGAGCTTGGTCTCATCCGAAAGCCTGCCGCTTTCATCTCTACTATCTCCGATGACCGTGGACAAGAACTCCTCTACGCTGGAATGCCCATTTCCGATGTTTTCAGGGAGGACATTGGTATTGGTGGTGTCATGTCCCTCCTTTGGTTCCGTCGTCGTCTCCCCGACTACGCCTCCAAGTTCCTGGAGATGGTTCTCATGCTTACTGCCGACCACGGTCCCGCGGTCTCTGGTGCCATGAACACCATCATCACTACCCGTGCTGGTAAGGACCTGATCAGCTCCTTGGTCTCCGGTCTTCTAACCATCGGTTCTCGTTTCGGTGGTGCCCTTGATGGTGCCGCAGAGGAGTTCACCAAGGCTGCCGACAATGGCCTCAGCCCGCGTGAATTTGTCGACTCCATGCGCAAACAAAATAAGCTCATTCCCGGTATTGGTCACCGTATCAAGTCCAGGAACAACCCTGATCTCCGTGTCGAGCTGGTCAAGGAATACGTTCTGGCCAAGTTCCCCAGCCACAAGCTATTAGATTACGCCTTGGCTGTTGAGACGGTAACGACCTCGAAGAAGGACAACCTTATCCTCAACGTCGATGGTTGCGTTGCTGTCTGCTTTGTGGACCTGATGAGGAGCTGCGGTGCTTTCAGTGCCGAAGAGGCTGAAGACTACATGAAGATGGGAGTCTTGAACGGTCTGTTCGTCCTGGGTCGCAGCATTGGTCTGATTGCCCACTACCTTGACCAGAAGAGACTGCGCACCAGTCTATACAGGCATCCTTGGGATGACATCACTTACCTACTCCCGACCCTGTCGAATACCGGCCCCGTGGGTGAAGGCAGAGTAGAGGTTTCTGTGAAATAGAAAAACAACTATTGTATTTCGTGGCGTATTTAGAGGGTATCGCATTTCAATGCGCGTTTTCTCCTGATAAATAGGATGAGTTTTTCTAGATAGTTGTACAGAGGCAGAGATAGCTACCTCAAAGCTTAGTTCAAGGCTGATCCGGGGAGGGGGAATTTCCCATTTATTTCAGCAGACACACGGTCAGAGCATGTCTAGAGCATAATACCAAGTCGTAAAACTCAATTCTGTTTCACTTTAGCTTGGTTGACGAATTATGATGAGTCGTGATATTCCAGGTGTTCGAATTGAGCATGAGTGATTACCAAAAGCGACTCATGTTTTGTGTACCGACCTGATACTAGATGTATTCTAATAAGACTCGTGAAGCATATAGAGACACGATAGAAGTGACGTTGTCACATAACAGACAAGGGCCCACAGGCCCTAGCCCTGACCCTAGATCCTAATGGTCATATGAGGGCTTATAAGGCTTATATAAAATTATTTGGATTAAATCCGTAATATAATTAGAATTTTAAAACAATTATATTAAATTTACATATATATATCTAACAATTAGTAACTTCAATTCCAACCTTTTATAATAATAAACCAATTAAATTATTTTTTTTTATTTTTTTTTTATTTTTTATTTTCATTTATAATCTTTTTTAATTATTTTTAATTTTACATTACCAACTAACTTCATTAATATATCCCATTTATTTAAAATAAACTTGTATATTATAATAACCATTATAAAAAAAATTATATTAAATTATTTCCCCTTTATTTTAACAAATTACATATAAATAAAAAATTTATATTAAATAATTTAATTATTTTAAAACATTTAAATTATTATTATTTATTTATTAATTAAATAAAATTTATAAATAATTTTATTAAAATTTACAATTTTATAAATAAGAATTTTACTTTATTTAACCTTTTATTTTTATATTTACTTTCCCTTCCCATATATTTAAAATAATAATATATTTAATTTATTAATTATTATAATTTAAATATACTTAATATTATTTTATTAAATTTATTACCTTAATAAATTTAAATTTTACCTAAATAATTCTTCTTTAATTATTATTAATTATTAATTAAATTTTAATTTTTAAATTATATAATAATAATTTTAAATAAATAATTTTTTTTATTAAATGGCTTAAAAAAAAAAGAACATTTAAAAATTAATTAAAAAAATAAAGAAAGAATTATTTAAAATATAAAAAATTGTAAGAAATATCCTAATTTTCTTTAAAATAATCCCAATTTTTACTATTAATAATCTCCCCTAATTTTATAATTTATTTATTTTTAAAAGAATTATTTTTATTAATTATTCTTATTATCTTATAAATCTTTTTAATTAATTTCATACTTATTACCTTATATCCATAAAAAATTAATTTATTTATTTTTAATAAATTATTACCTTTCCATTTTAATTAAAAATTATTATCCTATATTGGATATAATTTTATTAAAAATTTTTAAACCCTAAAAAACTTAATTAAATTTTTTTAAATCCTATTTAATCAGGATTTTAATTTTAATTTTAATTTGCTTTTAATTGGAGAATAATTAATAGGTTTTTTAATTTGAGGCATTTAGGATATTATAATAGAAATTCCCTTCCTAAATTTTAATAATAATTTTTTCTTTTCCCTTATTAATGATAATTATAATTTCTTACCTATTAAAATTAGAAGAATAATAATTAAATTATAAATTAGGTTTTCTAAAAGAAATTAATCCTTGTAAACCTTTCAAAATTATTAATACTAATAGCCTAACCAATCCCTCCAACCCCTTTAACCTCTTTAGCTTCTTTAATCTCCTTAACTTCCTCAACCTCCTTAACCCCAATAATAATACCAAATTAAGTTATTTCAACCAATAAACACCAACATTTAAAAGCCTACCCTAATCTCTAAATCCAAATAACTTAACCTATCTAATAAACTTAAAAATAATTAAAAATCCTTACCTACCTAACCCCAAATGTTTTCAGGATAAGCAGGCCCTACTGGCAGAAACACTAACAATAATAATTTTTTTATAAAATGTAATTCCCTTTTAAAATAATTTAATAATAATATTAATATTTTAATACATATTTTTATTAAAATTTTACAAATTAATATAATTAATAATAATTATAATTATTAATAAAATAATAATTATAATTACTATTAAAATAACAATTATAATTACTATTAAAATAATAATTATAATCATTATTAAAATAATAATTATAATTACCACTAAAATAATAATTATAATTAATAATAAAATAATAATTATAAATGCCAATAGGATAATAACCATAATTACCAATAGGATAATAACTATAATTATTAATAGGACAATAATTATAATTACTAATAAAATAATAATAATAATAATAATAATAATAAAAATAATAATTATAATAATCTTATTCCTCCCACCTATTTTAATACCTTTAAACTTAAGGAAGTAAATTACTTCAACCCTAATAACAAAAACATATAAAAATTTGGATTTTATACATTTAATAAATATATAATTTACTCTAATATCTATACCTTCACCAACCACTTCATTAAAATAATTAAAGCCCATAATAAAGAAATTGTTAAAGTAATTTAAATAATATATTTATAAAAAAAGATATAAGGTTAATTCATTATAAAATTTATAAATTTAAAAAAAAGAATTTTATAATAAAATATAATGGCAGAAATTAAAGCAACCCTTATAAATAAATTTAAAAAAAAGGATTTTATTGTGTAAAATAATTTATTAAAATATTTATTTATATTATTAAATTTATAATAAAAAAAAATATATATAAATATATTAATATATATATTTATAATATTAAAGATTATAATTTACCTTATTTTAATTAATTTTTGATAGTATTTAATAATTTTAATAATAATATTCAAATATAATTAGAATATCTAACTTTTAATATTATTATTAGGTAATTTATTATTTAAATTAATTAATATAAATTAATTTTATAAAAAATAGTTATAAATAAATATCCTTAAATTCTTAAAAACCATAAAAAATATAAAAAATCCTTTAAATAATATTATTATAATAAATAATCCTTTTAATATTTTAATAATTATAATAATATTAATTAATATTAATCTTATTAATAATAATATGATTAAAACCTTTTTTATAAATGTAGCAATTATAATTATTTTTAATATGGAGGATATAGATTACCCTACCCTTATTATTAATAATATCAACAATAATAATAATAATAATAATAATAATAAGCCCTTATGCCTATAATTCTTTATTAATAGAATTAAGGAATATTATTCCCTTATTACCTACTATATTAATTATTGGCCCAAATATATTAACAATCTTAATAATTATTATAACACTAATAAATACTATATTATAACTAGAAACAAAAGGTTTTTTAATAATTAGCCCAACAATTGATTCAATCCCTAACTTAATCAAATAATTATAATTACAATTATGGATACAGATATTAATAACACTATTTAATTTAATTTATTTAGAATTAAATCTATTATAGAGATTATAATTTGGGTTATAATAATTCTGGCCCTTACTTTAACAATTTTTACAATCTTCTGGAAAAAGGCTATTATAATAAATATAATAATAAATAGAATAATGATCCAATTATAAATTCTGGAGATATATCTAAGGATTTTGGACCCTTTTAAGATTTGAATAATAATAATAAAAAAGTTATATAATTTGGTATTATTAATCCCTAATCAATTAAATTAAATTGTTATATTTATAATAATTAATTTCCAAATTGTAATAACCTTTTTTAACATTTATAATAATAATATAATCTAAATCTTCTTCTTTTAATATCATATTAGAAATTACTAGTCCTTTGGCAGAGCAACCTTTACTATTTACCAGATGGATATGGCTAGTCTTTATGAGATTTATTAACACTTTTCACGTTAGTGTATTTAAAGTTACTTTTTAACCTATTTATGTTATTCTTTATTAGTGAGATTGATACCTTTATAATTTAGAGTAATGTGGTGTTGCAAATGGATAGACATCCTTTAAATACATATATTAAAGAAGAAAAAGAAAAATTTGCTTTTATTATATAAAATTTCTTTAATTTATTATTAATTAATTATATTAATAATTATATAAATATTAATATTATTATTTATTCTTAACCTTATAAACTTATTTATATTATTATATTATTCTTTAATAATATTATCCCTTTAAATACTTTAATATTGTTAAATATATGTTATAATTTATAATCCCAATTTTATATATTAAAAAATAAATTATTAATAATTTCTTTATTAATTAATTCTTTATATAAAATTAATATAAATTTTATATATAAAATTAAAATTTATTTTAAATTATTTTTAATAATAAATTCCTATATTAAATTAAAAGTAAATATATGTGGAAATATGGGATATACCTATTTCCTAGTTAATAAGATTTAGATTTTATACTATTATTTAAGTGTAAAAATATATATAAAAATATTTCTAATATTTATTTAAGGAATAATAAAAAATTAAATTTTTATATTAAAATATATTATTTTCCCTTTATATTTTAAAGGTTATAAAAATAACCAAATTATTATTATTTTATTTATAAGAGAAATTATTCTTATTAAAGGTTTTTTTATTTATATATTAATTAATATTAATATTTTTAATAATAAATAAATAAATATTATTTTATTAAAAAAGCTTATAATTATATAATTATATTAAATAACCATTCCCTTATTTATCATTTTTAACCATTAAATCTATTATTAGGCTTATGTGATTTTTAATGATTATATTATTATTTTTATTAAATACCATTTTTATTTAATTATATTATATTATATCCATTTTAAATAAAATTTAATTTTTAAATTTACTATTAATTTTATTATTATTTATATAATTATTTTAAATAATTAAATAAATAAAATCATTATTTATAATAATATATATAAAGTTATTAATATCTTTATTAATATATTTATTAAATATTTAAAATTTATAGAACAAAATTTCTATAATTATTATATTAATAATAATTATATTCCCCTATTAATTTTATATAAATTAAATATAAAGAACTTTAATATTTATATTATTAAAGATATAAGTAATTTCATTATTTCTTATATTTTGAACTTTTAATGATACCTTATTAATATTAATATATATAATAATTTTAAAAACTTTAAAATTATTAAAAACCTTTTTAATATAATATTTAAAAATGAAGATATTTTTTATAATAAGGATTTTATTAATATTATTAAAAAAGAATAAGTTTATTTTAATTTAAAATTAAGTTAAGAAAATCTACTCCCTAAGAAATATTACCCCTATATTATTAACATAAAAAATTAAATCCTTATAAATAAAATCTTAAAAAAACTTTTAATTATAAGAAAAATTATTTATATTATATAATTTGTTCTCTTTTCTATACCTATCTTTATTATCTAAAAAACTTTAACTAAATTAATAATAAAAATTATTAATGATAATTTTGAAGAAATTATTAAAATAAAATAAATAATTATAAATATATATATATTTAATAATATAAACCTTAATAATATATACCCTATAAAATTATAAAATATAATACTTACAAAAATTTATAAAAAAAATTTTATAGCAATTATAAATACCCTTATCTTTTATTATTAATAACAAATTTATTTTTTTATTTATTAAATTTTAATAATTATTATAATATAAAGCTAATATATCTTCTAATATTTGGTTATAGGTTATAAAAATAACAATGCTTATATATAAAAATAAATAAATATTTTGTTTAAAAATATTAAAATAATGGATTATTATTGTAACAATATTGTAATTGCCTTAGAAACCTTTAAGGATCATATTAAAAACCTTACCATCATTTTTACCTTACTATATTCAAAGAATATTTTTATTAATTTTTTAAAATTATTTATTAATTTCTCTAATATTGTTATCTTAAACCATCTTATTGATTTTTTTAATTTATTTACAATAAAAAAATATTTAATTATTATTATAAAAATTATTTTCTCCATTTTTTTGAAAAATTTGGAAATATTTATTAAATTAATTAAATACATACAAAATAATGTCCCCTACTTTACCAAACTTATTAAACCATTTAAAAAGTGTAAGGTTATATTAATACATTTAAACCCTTATAAAAGTAAGAAAAAATAAGGTTAGAAAAAATGGGCCAATAATATTCCCATTAATATTCTTACAGAAGCCAAATTAAAATCCTTTGAAAGTCTTAAAAATGCCTTAACAAAATATATAATTTTATATTTCTATAATTTTAATTAATTATTCTATATTGATTTTAATATATTTTATAAAGGTATTAATATTTTAATTTATTATATTAATAAAAAAATTATTTTTTCCTTTTTTAAAAATAGGAAAATTTCAATTTATATCCCTTAAATCACAATTTATTTAATTATTTTTTTATTTCAAACCTTCATTCTTATTAAATAAAAATATTGGCCAATTAAAATGGAAATTCTTAATTTTATATGGATTTTAAAGAAGATTAAACATTATATAAATATAGCTGTTATTAACATCTTCATTTTTACAAATTATTGAACTATTATGGGAATAATTTATTATATTAATCTTATAAATTCAATAATATTAAATAATAAAAATCTTTATCTTATATAAATTATAAAATATATTAATAAATTTATATTTATTATTATATATAAATCTAAAAGATTATATATTATTCTAAATATATTTTTATATTTTTCCATTATAAAAAAAATTATTAATAATAATAAAAAAAGCCTTAATATCCTCTTTAATAATAAAAATGAATATTAAATTAATTTTAATAAAAAAGTTATATACATATATCTAAAATATACCTTACCCACTCTACAACTAACTGCAGCTCCTCCTTATGCTACACCTGGCACCTCCCTTAATATTAGAAGAATAATATTTATACAAATTAATTTAAAATTTTAATTAAAATTTTAATAAAATTATTTATAAAATTTTAAATAATAAATAATTTTTAATATTATTAAAAATAATTAATATTTTAATAATAATACTATTATTTTATTATTTATAATATAAAATAATTTATTATGAAAAATCTTAGAAATATAAGATTATTTCTACATTTTTCATTTATATTATTTTAAAATTTTTAAAATAATATATAAAAAAAATTATTTTAATTATAGAAAAATAAAGGATATATTTTTTTTTTTTATTATTAATTTAAAAAAATTTAAAAGATTCATTAATATTTACCTTAAATATTCTATTATATAATTATAAAATCATTAACCCCACAATTCCTTTTAATCCATTATTAACCTACTACATTTATTTTATATAATTATAATAAATATAATTTTTAATATCCCCAAAAATTATAAAAATAAAAATATCTTAAATATAATAATCAATAAATTTTCTAAAATAATTATAATAATTCCTAAAAAATATAATTTTATAATATTATAATAGGTAAATACCTATTACAATGGCCTACTACTTAAAAATTAAAGAATACCAAAAATCATCATTTCCAACAAAAATCCAAAATTCTTTACCAATTTTTAGAAACAATTTTAATTACATATTAACATTAAACTTTTATATATAACAATATATTATCCTTAAACCAACAAATAAAATAAACAATTTATCCTCCAAATTAAATTTACCTTTTAATATTATTTATATATATTAAAAAATAATATAAAATAAAAAGATTATATTTTACATTTACAATATAAAATCAATTTTACATACATATTTATAACTTAAATCAATCCCCTTAAAATTTTATATAAATTTATATTAAATAATATATACCAATTTTTATCTACTTTAAATCCAACTAAAATCTTAAAATTCCAAATAAAAATATATAATACAATTATTATCACAACTATAATAATAAAATAATATTATAATATAAAATATAAATTAATCTTTTTTAAATTTAATAATAAAATTCTTTTACATTTATATAAAAATTATAACATCCTTATAACTTCTATTTTTAAAAGGAAATTTAAATAACAATATATTAGTTTATTTTATATAATTAAATATATTAATTATTTCACATATTAATTCAAATTTCTTAAATATTATAAAATATATAATATTATATTAGTAGATTATTTTAAACTTACCCCACTTATAGATATATTTAATTACCAATTATTATACTTTAATAGAATTTTATTTAAATTATATTAATATTATATTCTAAATAAATAGGGTAATAAATATTTAATTAAATATAAAGATCTTAATTTGGAATATATTAAATAGGTAATAAAAAGGGATTTGAGTAAAAAAAAAGATAAATTAATAAATAATTATAAATAAAAGAAAGGAAAATAATTTTATATAAATATTATAAATTTTTTATTAAAAGTTTATTAATATATTTAAAAGAAAAAAGGTATTATTATATTTTTAATGGTTAAAAGATATTATTTAAATATAACAAGGATATTATTTTCTTTCTTATATAAGAAATATTATTATATAATAGATAAGGGCTTACAGGCCTTAACCCTAATCCTAGATCCTAATGGTTATATGAGGGCTTACAGGGCTTATATAAAACCATTCGGATCAGATCTGTGACATAGTTAGAATCCTAGAACAATCATATTGAATCCACACATACATATCTGACAGACGTTCTCTTGGCTTATGTAAGACACATTGTTGTACTAGTTACTACTAACTAACTAGGTTAGTTACCTAGTTAATGTAGTTAGTTACATCTCAAGTAACATTGCTGACAAGGTCGGCAAAACTTCGGGTGATCCGCTTAAAAGTACCTTAAGATAAGGCACGTCAACGGGAAGCTTTTCAAAGTTAATCGCGAACCTCATGAATTCGTCAGTTCCGTGTCGCTTTGCAGTGGAATAGGATCCCTGATAACGGTAAGGAGATCATTTCCCCCCAATTCTAAATTAGGCAGCTTTTAGCACACTTCCTTGCTCGCACGTTCGCCAAAATCATCGTTGGAAAATTAACCAGGACATAACTAACAACCGTCTCAGTCGAATCGATCAATCTACACCAGGTCTGGGACTGCCCCTCCCTTCGAGCTCTCCCGATTCCACGTATCCAAGATGTCGTACTTCCGCATAACGCTCCACCGCTCCGCCATCGGCTTGCCCCAGCGCACGCGCGGCGTACTGGCAGCGCTCGGCCTCCGCAAGCGCTCGCAAACCGTGTTTCAACCGGTATCTGCGCAGTCGGCGGGTATGATCCTAAAGGTCAAGGAATTGGTTAAGGTGTCGGAAGTCGATCGCGCGCTTACGCCAAAGGAGATGCGCGAGGAGCGGAAACCGGAGCCGGGCTTTTGGGTTGAGAAGCCCGTGCCGCGCTGAGGTTCGGGCTTGGTTCGGAACCGGTTCAAGGAGCAGAACGTGTACTTCGTGCCAAGGCGGATGAGGCTAATAAGGGGAGGGTCGACATCCCAGAGGTGTAAGGATTCGAACACCTTTGTGGTAACCTACGGGCCGTTTCCGGCGCAAGTGTCAAAGTTTTAGGGGGGCGGTACCATCGGGGGATTCGCGATTTGATATTGCACACGAACCCAAGCCCATGGCTGATCGTTGGGCGGAAAGGGATATCAAATACTCAGACTAACCTAGAAGCCTATTTGGAGCATAGGCTGCGTACATGTAGTGTGCAATCAATACAGTAAAATACACACACGTCCTATCACTCTCCCAGAGTCGTTTGGTATCACCATCAACCGAGGATCATATAACTATTTACCCTTGGACCTTGAATACGACTCCAATTCCTAATTCTACCAGATAGGATGAACGGTATCCGCAGAGGGTGCTACCTATGCTATTTGTTGAGATATTAGTATTATCCTAGGGTACGCAGCAATACGGTATAGCAATGCTTTTCTACCCACGTAAAACGTAAATCCGTAAGCGTCTTAAGAAGTGATATTAGAAAATGTAGAATGTCCTAAGCACCCTACTATTTTCTTTCCGTCTCCACGTATTATTATTACTATTACGACGACTATGAGTCTTTAAACGATCATCGAAACCGGTAGCCCACGCTCGGTACGACTTTAAATACTCCCAGTCAGTAGATATGTAATCTAATTGCAATTCTAATCACGGGCTATAATAGCATAAGGCACATCGGAAAGTTGCAGAAGATGTGAGAATCAATCTGTCTGATACTAGCTATAAAAAATAGAAAAAGGATATGCAGATATGTTTAAACGCGAACGCAGCAGATATGGGAAATGGCACTAATTAGGCCGTCTGGCCTTCAAAGAATGGATGAAAAGCAGGTGTTGTTCTATTTTGTATTATACGAGACTGGCCTAAAATAACATCATAAACAACCCAAAGAGGGTAAGCAACAACCCTATAAATGAAATCACGTAGGGTACTCCGATTTTCCTCACATCAAGTCCACCGGCGACGTCACCTAGGAGTTTAGATATACCCTTGCCTGATGCCCATAGAACACATATCACACCCAATACCAATTATGACAGGCATTCTCTACCATGTAGGTAAAATTCCATACCATGCAGTAAGTGGCGTGGATGTGGGGACTAACGATTTGTTTCAAGATAAGGGCCTGGTAGTTACCATAGCCTTGGTTTTGTTCAGGAGGTCAGAGTGTTCACTAAGGATGAAACGAGACGATCGAATAACACAGCATGGAATTCACGAATGTGAGAGATGCTGATGTGATAGTATGTAGTATTAGTAAAAGAAAACGAAAGCATCGCGAAATCAAAGGCAATATCGGAGTCCAAGCCAGTACCGTGACAATTGGGTACCTATGCTACCGGCGAACCAATTTCATCTGATAGGATATGTGGCCTAATAAAATGTCCTACCGGCGACGCTGCTCGTAGGCCGAAAGAACTCGAATATCGTACAAGAGGAATCGAAGTTATCGTTTCAGAACCGGATACCAAAGGCGACGTTGTAGTAGAGACTATTCTAGTCCTCTTCCTTTGAAAAGACTCAGCATAGCAGAACGCGTCAAATGAAGAGTCGTACGTGGTAAGAGCCATTGCTGCTGCTGAATGACGAATAGCCAAATTAATCCTTGGCCTTTTGGATGTAGTCCTGAGGAGGAGACTCGTAATGGCTAACGAAGTATTCCGTAGTATTTTTAGACAACCAGGTGCAGAATTTGACCAGTTCTTCACGCAGACGGTTAACAGATTGCTGGTCCATGTTTGTTTGAGCGACAAGCTCCGGTAAGGAAACTAAAGGTAATTAGTTTTTAGTCATGAGATAGAGAAGGGTTGCTCACCGATGAGGCGCATCAAGTGCTCAGGACCATATGTATCACTTGCGGTCTTTCCTTGATACTCTGGGTCTTCAGACATCCACATCTTGTACATTTCGGCATACTGGGCGCGCTCGAATCTGGTTATAATCAGCACATTGTTCCTCCTCAAAAGAAGTACAACATACCGGTAGAGGAGAATACGGCCTAGGGACTTGTCAAAGTACTCTTTCAGGCCTGCCAGGGTTTCTTCGAGAATATCTACGTGGGATGAGCCAGCGGGGCGTTTCGGGATCTCATAAGCAGCGTAGTCCTCAAGAATTTTCGTCACTGGGTGAGGATGAGGGAGGGGAACAAGTTGGTTATTCTTCGTGATGTTCTCCCAATCATCAACGAGCATTGCCTTCAGAATATCGGGAACGAAAAGCTTGATAGATGGTCTCGCATGAAATGCATCCTCCTGAGAAAAAAAAGTAGAGTTAGCGCCGGAATTTTTAAAAATATTAGGCAAGTTCTAGATTTACGGAATCATCATGGAGAGTATAGGAAGGCTTTTCCAACGATATACCAGCCGTGGGTATGGTCACGTTTCGAGGCATTCCTTGATACCAGCGATGCTTCTCTCGAGTGATTGTGTCATTCTTTCGAGCTTCCAGGATCTTTGGGTGCTCCGGAGGGGGAGGGGGGAAGTCGAATCGGCCATCATTAATGGTAAATTCGCCTTTCTTGGTGACGTAGCTGGTCCCGGGAGCTGGCAATTGAATAAGGAAATCTTTCCCTTCTCCTCCACGCGCAAATCGCTGTTCCTTTTGCGCGAAGGCCTTCCGGCGTAGCAAGACACTCTTATCCGTGACGGGCAACCCAGACGAAGAGCTTGCTGATGAAGACAAGGCGGCCACCGGGTGGGTATGAGCAGTCGGAAGCTTCTTTCTAGGTGCCGTCTTGGTTTCGATCTTTTTCGATATTGTAGAATGGTCCGCTTTCGATACAGCAGACGAGACTTCCGTAAGCACCTTCTCCGATCCAACAATTTTCTTAGGAGGCATCTTGGCCGCTTTAATAGCTGCCTTTGAATCAGGGGCTACAAAGTCTATTTCGAGGCCTAGACTAGTAGCAGGGAGGAATTTGGCTGTGGCGTTCGATCTCAAATTGCGTCTAGGATCTGGGCGTAGAGACGAAGAGGCCAGCGCAGAAGCGGCGTGAGTGGGGTTTCCATTGGGGAGTATCTCATCTTTATCGTGATCAACAGCGATCTCTGGTCGAGGAGTCGGTGTTCTCTGGCTGCGAGTTCGTTTACGTGGAAGCTCGTAATCATTGATTGAAGTTACACGCTTCGACCTTTTGGCCTCCGTCATAGCCATTTTGTTGTGGAATGACGGAGAAGTAGAAATGAAAAAGAATTGTTCGTCGTAGGGAAAGGTATTTATGTTTGATAAAATGAAATTCGTGAAGCAGGAATTTGAATTGGTGTTGTAGGTGTGTTGTTTTGATGAGTTAGGTACCTAGGTAGGCAGGGAAACCCTTTTTGTCAAGTAGTCCGAAAAACGCATCCACGGGGGAAACCCTTCTTTCAGGCGACAGGCAATTGGTAGGTCCTAAAACCTTGAGGACTTCGTTCTTCTTAAGTTAATAGAGTCGAGAAGGCTTCTGACATCTACTTAAAGCTGGCCGGGTGTTGGGTAGTAACGCGTATATAACGACTGCCACCTGGTGGGGTGCTGCACGATGACTCTGGTTGCTAGGTCTAGCTTGTATGGTGAATAACTTGGTACGTGTGAATTCTATCAAGAGGCCGCAGATAGGTCCTCATGAATAATGTTGCGCGTGCAATCGACAATTCCCGTTTATTATGACGATTTCTGCACTGGCTGTGTTGCGAGCTGTAGCGGTAACTTTCCCAACACGGAATCGTAACCATAAAACTATTCCAACAAAAGGCACCGTGGAAATGACCAAGGTAGTTTCCGTAGAAAAGTCGTTCCCGATAAAGCTCACAGTGCTCCTTGATAACCTATCTGCCCCCCTTACAACCGGTAGACGGGCGGTATATCGGAAGATTGATGCCAAATCGATGGCACGCAAGGCTTATATCCCCCAAGACCCAATACGCTATGATATTATGAAGGAAAAGATAAGGAAATTAATTAGACTTACGTTTTCAAGTTCGTAGTCCCTGCCCCGTCGAGGACCTCTGCCACCAAAGCTCGAGGATCCAGCAGCGCGCTCTTCACTACCTCGAGCAGAGCTCATCTCAGAACCATTAGCTTTGACACCCTTCTTTCCTCCCTTGGGGCCAGAGCTTCGCATTCTAGCCTGAGCCTCCAGTTGGCTAGCGAGTTGCTTATTATCTTCGGTAAATTTGCGAATGCGGTCCTGCGAGACCCAATCGTCCCAGCTAGCCTTCCATCCCTTGTAGTGAATACGATACTGCGCATCTTCAGGTTTTTGTCCTGATTTAACACTAACTTCCATAATCTTGGCTTCATACATAAGATCGCCGTGAAAGCAAAGCACCCTCTCATCCTTAGCATAAGGAGGAGTTTGGTTCTGTCTTGGGGGAGCCATGATCGACTGATATTATTCACCTTGAAAAAAGATGATAGACGATGAATAGGTACCTATGGAAAAGGGGCTCGATGAGGATGAGGTCTAGTCTACCTAAATAGCAGCGGAAATAGCAAGTATTATTAGTGTAGTTATGTGTTAACGGGAAGAATTATGATGAATAAGAGGATGTATCTAGAAACAGAATGATGCCAAAGGATAAAGTTATTGAAGTGCCTAGCGTCGATCTTATTATCATGAGGTTGAAGGAAGGTACTATCTAAAGATTACTACGTACTAGGTACTATCACCCTATCACTCTATCGCCCCTCGACGCCAAAAGCTCGGACGCGTTTTCCGACGCGCTTTACTTTTAAAGTGATTTTCTCTTTAATACGCACACCCTGGTGCGCAAACATTATTCCGGTCATTTTATTCCCATTTCCCATTTCCTACATTATATAACATTACTTGACTAGTTATAAGGTACCTAGTCAAGTTATACCTATAACTACCTACCCTTAGTTCTATCGTTTTATCAAACTATTAAACCTACCTCTCATTCGTAACACGCAAGCAATCCTGCCGCAATCTATCCTCTCTTTGTAGTTACTAGCAAATTAAACCTACCTAACTCCCCCTTACTTTTCAACAATGGCAACGAATGAGGCCACAATCCTGCGCAATTACCTACTCCTACCAGCCGGTCTACCTACAATTATCTCCCTACAGGAATTTACTTCTTTATTCCCAAAGTCGCAACAATCTTCCCCGCAAATCCGCTCACTCTATAGAGATCTCCAGCAGCAACGGAATGCAGTGGTGGAAGGCGTGTCCGAGAACATAGACGCCCAGGTTAGACAAGGTAAAGCTCTACGCCGAGAAGTCATCAAAGCCCGGAGAGAAGCCGAACTAGAGGAACAAGATGACGAGATCGAAATTGAACGAATGGTACGTGGCTCTATCCTCTACCCACTGCAGAGATGAAACATGCCTAATCCAAGTCATAGCTATTCGGATCTACCTCCAATACCATACAACCGAAGCAACATACTCTAATGACTATCCTACCTGCAATGGACGATGCTATCACTGATATGGAGCGTGAGATACAGGCTATGGAGCAGGAAGAAACTGCTCTTCTAGAGTCTACTAGACAAGCTGTTGGTAACATGAGCGATCTCCGGTATGGTCGATTCGTCAACCCCAAATTGAAAGACGAGGTTCTAGATGGTCTGCAGCGCATGCAAGATGTGTGTGAACGCAAGACATGAGTCGCGGTACAGTCCGGTTTATTATCCCACTACCTTGTGTGGCCCCAGCCCAATGATACCTAAAAGCTACCTATATAACGAAGTTTGTTGGATTGCACTCCAATACAACCATAGCTGGTTCTGTAGTGAGTGTCCAATACGCCAACGGCGATATACAATTATCTTCGGGGGGCAGCTTGGCCGGCTGCAGGGGGTCGTCGGCCACCATCCATTTGTTGGTTCAAGCGGTTGCTCCTGTAGTATGATGAGCCATTTGTTCTATACTACGGGGTTTGAATAACTCACATCATGCTCCTACTGAAAATAGAGACGAGAATCATGAACGCCCAGCTAGGGAGAAGGTTGAAAACCCAAAGAACCCATCCGACCGGAGCCGCGAGCCCATTCTTGGCCAGGGGACCATTGAATGGGTGGAAAAAGCCATCGTGGAGATGGGCGGCAGATTTGTAGCCCTCCTTCTGCAATTCGACAATGTCATCAGATGTGACAGTAGTCATATTAAATCGCTTCGTCCAGATATTGACCGGCGCCGGTTCGGGAAGTACCTCGAAGATCCATAGCGCACCGACCGGGGCAGACCAGGAGTTGCAAAGAACGGGCTGGTCCTCGCAGTTAACGAGAGCGGTATGAGGGGAGCCGGGTGTTAGAGCCCACTTTCCAGCGGTCTCATTGAACGCAGTCTCGATTCTTCCACAATGGCCTAGTTCATGTTAGGAGTAATGCTCGAGTCTTCAATCAAAGTAGGGGTAAAAGATCCTTACCAAAACAAGTCTTGTTTCCCCCTGTGATCAGAACCCACCACTCCTCAGGAGTTGTGCTATCGGGTTTTACAGGTCCATAGAGGGTCTCCTTCCAGTTATCCAAAGACAGAACATCTATATTCAGGGCGCCGGCCTTAGCCTCTGCAGCGGCGACAGGGTCATACTTGTTAGGATGAGGGATCTTGGAAGCGAATTTGCCTAGGACGCTCTGAGCCTGGCCTAAGTAGTTATCAAAGTGAGCTTGGTAGTCAGGAGCATCTGCGGCTGCTAAGAGCGGCAAGCCGAGGATGGCTGAGGCTGCAGAGAATCGCATTTTGCTATTGGTTTTAGGGAATAACAAAACACGGTAAGGTCAAGCTTGAGAATCGTTATGTGGATAGCTCGGGTCAGGTCAAGCCACAACAAGGCCAGGAAAAAAAAATGATGTAATTTTCTCCGAGAACCGTGGACAAGGGAAGACAATAATAAAATTGAAGGAATTGAAGAAAAACAAAGATAACAGAAGAATACCCTGGAATAAGGATATAAAATAAAAAATGACGACGAATCTCGAAATTGAGAAGGCCAGCTGTCTTGAACTAGCAAGATAATAGTGTGAAAATCCACTCGGCTTGAAAGTAACAGAAGAAAATAAAAATATGTCAAGCAACGGAATGTCTAGGGTCCTAGGACGCTGTTCGGTCTTTCCAACAGCTCTACTTCCCCGGACAGCTAAGCTAGATGAGATGACCGCATCCTTCCCTACCTTCCCTACATTTTTTTTGCCAAGACTACCATCTCCACTCTTAAGAGTCCTCTAACAGTGCATTGTTTTGTTGACTGGAGAGCTAAATCCCACTCCAATCCCTGTTAGCGCTGAGCCCCGCACGCTCTGTGGCACAAGAAAAGTACATACGAGAAGTACCTAACTGTAGCTGTACCTTTCCTGGGGCGTTACCTACGCAGTTACCAAGTCACAACCTACACACTACATGTAGAAATTGTTGTTCGATAAGTGAGGTACGTCAATAACGATAAGATAGTAAGTACAACCTAGGTATTATTAGCGAAGGAGGTAGAAAAGCACATGCAGCAAGCAGCAATGTGGAAGGTGTTTGCTTCGTTTGACTTTATTTCTTATCTAATAAATTAATCACGATAGAATTTCAATAATATGGTCAGCTTAAATCCATTTATTTTTGAATTCCAATCCAACACTAACATAACAAATCCAAGGCACCCGAAATTGCAAATCAGAAGCGCAAACGAGGACGTCCGACTACCGTGTCGCGCGACGACGGCGACGCGTCAGGATCTCAACTCGCCATTTCGAAACGAGACCAATTAACTACAACTTCTGGAAACACAAGAGACTCAGATATGGAAGAAGCATCTCGTCCTAGGAAGCGCGGGCGTCCAGCCAATTCCGAGATTCCGTCTCAGGCGCAACCCGAATCTCAACCTTCACAAACACAAAGAGCCAAGAGGAAGCGCGGGATATTGCCGACAGCGCAACCCAATGATGACGGAGGCGAAAGAGGTGAAGACCAGGGGGCATTGCATACCGAACGAAAAAAGCGCGGTCGTCCTCAAGTTTTGCCAACAAACAACGAGGCCGAGCTCCGAGAAGGTAGTACATCGAACACCAAGGATGGAGATGCACCTCGAAACAAACGTGGTCGTCCACCGAAAGACCTAGAAACAACTAAGGACAATGTAGTTGAAGAAGATGAAGCCGACGATGAGAATGAGGGGAATTCGAGTCTTCTTCGTCGAAGTGGAAGAATTCGTCGATCCCCAGAGTCGACAAACAAAGGGGCTCGCAAGGAAATAAAAACAAACAAACAGAAGTCAGGGGACCAGATATCCAATAAACGTCAAAAGAAAGGGCGCGCCGTAGACGAACGAACTACGGCCGAAGTGGAACAAGGCTCTGCTCTGCCCAAGAAGCGTGGCCGTCCATCTCTCAACAATCAGCCCCTGATACATATAGAAGCTGAACCCAACACCCAAAATCAACCGAAGAAACGTGGCCGTCAACCACCACCTGATGTAGGCGCTTCGTCATCTATGAAAGGAAAGGGGAAGAAACCTCAAATCCAGGCGGCCCAAGATAAAGATGTCTCTGCCGAGGAAGAGAATCGTTCCAGAAAAAAGAAGCCCCGCCAATCCAATAAGACATCATCAAAAGCAGCAAGGCATAGACAATCTCCCGACGCTCAACATCGTTCATCGTCACCTGATTCAGCCGCCTCTCCGCCCCGCTACCGACATCTTGCAACACGCACACGGCGCGTTCCTTTCAACATCATCGAGTCCAAATGGACGGCTCTCGAGCAACCAGCTCTTTCCAGCGTAGCCTCGCTGCTTCAGTCAGCATCGCGACCTGTGCTTCTACGTCTAACCAATCCCCAGCGGCACGGACACGCCGCTGCGGCTCTCAATGCCGTAAGCAAACGGCTTTGTTCCAAAATTGCGCGAGGATTGCCGTTCCCGCCCGCTACAACGACAACGCGGCGCGAGGAGGAATTTGAGTTCGAACGCACTGTATCAGGCATTCAAGCTCTCGAGTCGCAACTCGACCCGTTACTTCATAGTGTTGAACTGCTGCGCCGCGAAAAGGAACGTGCTGAAAAGGAGCTCGACCGCGAGTATAAGGCGCTCACCCGGCTCGGCTCCAACGCGCACGCCGAAGCTAGGGAGAGGAGGGATCAAATACGAAAAATGCACGTGTTAGTGCCGGAAACGGTGCCGCCCGAGTCGAAGACTGGTTCCGTTGGAGAAGTTGTGTCTGTGGAGAATAGCACCGGTGAAGTGTTTACTGATCTGGACGATGAGCTAGCTAGTCTAGCTAATCAGATAGCCAACCATATGGAAAGCATGCGGGGGAATCTACAGCAGATCGACGGGATAGTTCCCGCCATTGCAAAAAATCAGGGTCTACTAAGGGCTACGTTGCAGTCACGGTTAGACCGCGAGCAATTAGATAATATCATACTTGGCTAGCAATAGAAAAGCTTAGACAGTAATGATTGAACTAAAGAATAACGAGATCCCCCACCGCCAACGCTATCCCCAATGCCTTCGTCCATGGTCACATTTCATTCTCGGCCCCTATTCGTCCGGGAACAAAGGGCTTGAGACGACTCTGCCGTCCTTGACTACAAAGAAAAATTGAACAACATAGGTAACATAATATATTTAATATAACGTACGGGTAATAGGATATGTTCCGACACGCGCCTCTTGTGGCATTCGAATCTCTTATACTGAGTTACAATCCCTTGTAATATTAATAACGACGTTTTCGCAAGGACCGCCTTAATGAAGTTTAGAGGACGATATAAAGGGTAATCGGTAGCTAGACGAAAGATCATCCTCTGGGCATTACTGCTGTCTTGGGAAAGTATTGATTCAAACCAAAAGGAAAAGTTGCAGCTAATTTGTTACCATGGACCCCAGAGCAATTCCGCCAGAGCTTCGAGACAGAATCCAATGGGCCGGGAACGGTGTATTGACGTATCGCTCTGCACACGACAGCATGCAGAACCCACCACAGGGCTATTCGGCGTACTCGACGTCTCCAATGACCGAACATCCGCCCCCGTATGTTGCACACAACTTTGGACAGGAGAGCGGTCCGCATTCGCAATCCCAGTACCACTCTAGCCATTCACGTCATGGGTCTTTACCAGCAGCACAGAGCCCGAGGGGAAGTTACCAAGAAAATGATTTCGGACATACCCCCACGGAAGACGAGGACGATATGCGTACGGTGGTTTCTGGCCATTCTTTTGTAACAGCTAGGGCTAGAGGTGCCAGCTCTGCTTCAAATCGTACTCATACACATAGTGATGGATCATACCATCAAGCATCGAGGCCGCCTACCTCAGGCCAAATCCCTCATACACCGGCTACTCGACCGAGAACGGGCAACACGCCATTAACAGCCGCTAACCTAGACGCCCTAGCTGCGCAGCGTACATCCGGCACAGCGTCACACGTCCAGAGTACACAGAGATATCCCATAGTGCACGTTCCGACTAGAGGGGATCAACAGAGTCGCACCGGCGATCACGCAAGTACGTTTGGGCAACCCCCCGCTCCGATCCCGAGGTCGAGACATTAAGCAACAAAATATAACCTTAGGTCTTCCAGGGTAAAGAGCCCCTTTAACTCATACTCTATAATGTAGTAGGTACATTATAGGTGCGTAGATAGTCCATTAATGTACTATTAGAAGCCCACCAGAGGCAAAGCAACCGATATCTGTGGACTAATCGTAACGTATAGTAAGTTTTAACACGCCGGATCAATCCTCTGGGTGACATTAGAGGGACGCCGTGGTTTTTCTCGGGTATTACACTCGTGCCATACTCCAAAGTTTAGTATTCCCAGCTCGTCGAAGCAATGCCTAGCTAATATCGTTAACGTGACTCGTGCTATAATTGCCTAACCTTACTGTATAGGCGGAAATAACCCAGACTAAACCTCAAGGGAATAGCTATGCTAACACTCGCGACGAAAGACTCAACAAAACACCTTGGACTAGCCCGTGACCGCGTAGGGGCTGAGACTAGATTTAGTTAAATGGTAGTATAGAAAAAGCTCATCTCGGGGCTTGAAAAAGACATCAAAGAGATATACATGCATATCTACACTCCATTGGAGACGTCTTGGCCCCTTACTTCATCGTCGGCAAGAATACTTTAGGCTGCAACTAACCTATATCGATGCACGAGGCTTATAATGTCGACGTGGCTTACTTCGGCTATGTATATATAGTTATATATAACAAGTATCTAAAGCGACGTCTATAGAAATTCCACAGAAAGTGGTTATCAGGTCGAGGAATAGTAATCACCAAGCGATATATCCAGGGTGAATTGCGGATTATCCAAGTAGCAAGAAGACGCAGCAAGCCGGTGTGGTCACAATCGCAACGGCTCGACAACTAGAAGAATTGCAGAATGAACGGAACTAGCCGCAGGAATGTGCTGTGCTTTATCAAATACGCGTAACTTAGTTGGTTTGCTGGCCTTGCTGGTACTCAAACGTATAGCACGTACATCTTAAGATCTACTTGACGACGAGACCTGCCATGCCAAAAGAGATCCCAGCATCCAGACTAATACAGACCCAGTGTACTGGTTAAAGCAGTATGATAATAAGACAGCTGTCGATAGGATCGTCCAACGGATATGGGAGAAGGCCCGCGTGTTTCTATTTAACAGAATCGACGCATGATGCCGACCGTCTATTCCAGTAAGAAAACGACCCTTTCTTTGTTTTCTTTCTCTTTTTTAAGCAATCTAATTCATCCAGATACAAAAAAAGATCAGGAGTATATACACGTCTGACATCATACTTCGAAAGTGACATATCACATCCGTTTAATCTCCTTGAAACTTACATCGACGATCTCACCTGTAGGTATTATTCATGTATAGCAGATCTCCAAGCAGATCGCCTCGCATCATAATATTCCACGTTTCACAGGAGCAATAACATACAGAAAGACAAATTGAAGCGACATATATCTCCATTCAAAAGGTTTCATCTACACACTACACTACATACACAAGAATAGAAGGAAGGCGGACGTATGACCTCTCGGCGCGCGCACGGTCTGTCGTGCACGGCGAGCTCCTAGTAGATAGCCGAAGTTACCGGGTCAGCCTTCTTCCCACGCCTCCGGCGACCAGACCGGAAACGAGAGATTCGAGAATCAGCCAAGACTGCGTAATCCAAGACACTTTCTTTCAAAAACTGATATCCAAAAAATAGGAAAATGTTTGCTCTATTTCCTCTGCGCTTTGAAATAGCGCTTCAAAAACGTGTCGTGCAGTCGTCCCTCGTCATGTTATGCTACAGTTCGGGGTATCTTAATTACAGAGCAGAACGCGTTATTTACCGGAGGATGACGGTAGGGATGGCAGCGCCACTAGGGTAGGTAGGCGCAGTTCCGTTGGCATTGCCGGTGGGGTAAGGGACAACAGTGGCGGTGGCAGTAGCAGTAACAACGCCAGTCTCGCTCTCCTCAGGGGGGCAGTCGTCACCCTCGCCTTCACCCTCACCCTCACCTTCACCTTCACCGCTTCCGGTGTTGTCACTGCCACCGTTGTTGCCGGTCGAAGGATATCCAGAAGCAGTAGGGACAGCGGAGGAGACAGCTGAAGAGACAGCAGAAGACTCAGTGGGAACAGCCTTAACGCTAGTAGCCTCAGCAACAGGGGCAGTGATGTAGACAGTGCTGGCGGGCTGAGTCTCAGTGACGGTGACGGTGGTGGCAACACATTCACCGTTGCCGTTGCCGTTGCCATTACCAGAGTTGTTGCCGGAGCCAGTCTCCTCAGCGCCAACCTCAGTGGTGGTCTCTGTAGGGTAAACGGTGACGGTACGAGTACCGGTGGAAGTTCGTGTAGTAGTGGTAGTGGCCTCGCTGCTTACATCAGAGCCGTTTCCGGAACCGTTTCCGTTGCCGTTGTTACCATTACCTGAGCCGGATTCGGGGTAAGGAACAGCAGTAACAGTAACCAGCTGGGTAAGAGTGGACTTAAGAGTAGTGACCATAACAGATCGGGAGCTCTCAGGGCCGACAGTAATGCTAACAGTCTGGTCAATGGTGCTAAGAGTAGGGTAAACAGAAACACCAGCACCGTTGCTAGGCTGGGTAGCCTCGGGAGAGTTGCCACTGGTAGTAGTAGTAGGGGCGGGAGTAAAAGAGACGGTGCGAGTGGAACCGGAGATGAGACCACTGCTGTGAGCACCGACCAAAGACTTGGAAACAGACTCGATGGCTGTCACGGGGCAGACAGTGGTGGTAAGGTCGACGACCTCAGTGACAACGGCGGGACCGGTGCTGTTACCGCTGCCGGTGGCAGCCGGGCAGTTGGTGACAGTAGGAGCGCACGAGGTGATAGTGCGGACGGTAGTGACGGCGACGGTCAAAGTAGTGGAAGGACCCGCAGATTCCACGGGTTCCACAGATTCAACGGGTTCAACGGGATACGCAGGTGCAGTATCATTTCGTCGCCAGTGGAAGTGACGGGGTTGGTGGTAAGAAGCCGAGGCGAGGCCGGCGAAAAGGCCGAAAGCTACAGTTGCGGACTTCATTTTGATTATTATTTGACGGTTTGCGATTGTCTAGATATGGTTTGACAAAGGATGCTTCTAGTCTGATCTCGCAGATTATGTACTTCGTTGCTGTCGAAAGAATGGACGTATGCAATAAGCAATGCGGGTATCAATGAGCGAAAGTCGATTTCGCGAAGGCTGAGCAGACACAGTTGCCGTTAAAATATAGAAACGTGTGCAGAATTGAAGGCTGCTGGCGATGCAGAAAGGGACTAGGGGGGGTGACCGACGACGTCGAAGAGAAAAGAGAGACTTGAGATAGACTCGAAACGAGAGAAACACGCAGATGGTGAGGAAAAGAAAAAGAGAAAAGAAAGACACTTGACGATGATGGAGGGTGGTGAGCCCTTTTTACATACTACTCCTCTTTACCCTACCTGGCTTTGTTCTTTTCGGTTGTATGTATATTACAACTGTAGGTCCTACGGGACCGACTCCTTACTTTGGCGGCTAGCGTATGAAAGAAGCCCGGGGGGGGGTGCGAAGAAGAACCCAAGCAACCCAAGCATAATCCGACATACTTAGCGATACCTGGTAATATCCTTAGCCCCGGCCGTGTTGTTGATGAAGGCAACCTTTTGGACCTATGGGGCTATTGGAGAGGACCGCCGGGGTCCACAACATGATGTCGGTCTGTAAGTCTATACGCTGGACGAGTTGATCTAGCCGGGGTTTATGTGGTAAAATGTGGTAAATATCGTTAAAGGACCGGGGTGGTTAGGGTGGTTAGGGTGATTAGGGTGATAGAGTACGGATCCGTAGCCTGGTGTTAAAAGAGAAGGACTAAGAGGGACGACAAACTCGAGCAAGGGAGAGAGAAATGCGCGAATGTGAGTTGCCCTCTTGTGCCACTCGTGCCCCTGAGCCCCACCCACCATTATCGAGATCCCTGTTCTGTTAAGATGCAGGTACAACATGGTGAAACTAGCATAAAGACCAATAAGCGCTGAAGAATAATAGTTAGCTGAACCAGCAAGGCTTTTTTTTTTTTTTTTTTTTTTTTTTTTTTTTTTTTTATGTTTTTTTAAAAAAAGATTTTTTAAAAAGTTAAAAAATTTAAAATAATTGTTGGTAAAATATTAAAAAAAAATTTTTTTTTACAAATTAAAAAAAAAAAATTGGGAAAA